>ML100677.1:0-14292 GCA_003697995.1 Taxidea taxus jeffersonii
GATCAAGGACTCCTAGATTACGTGATTTGGGGTTTTAAGAAAGCCTTGAGCTCCATGATGGGCCACTTGGGTGGCTCAGGCAGTTAAGCATCTGACTCTCGATTTTGGCTCAGGTCATGATCTCGGGGTTGTAGGATCCAGCCCCATATTGGAGGAGGGGGAGCTAGAGATTCTCTCTCTCCCTCTCCTTCTGCCCCTCCTCCTTCCCTTGGTCTGTCTTGTAGAATAATAAATAAATAAATAAATAAAAAGAAAGAAAGAAAGACAAGCCTTGAGCTCCATGAAAGTCTACTGGTCTTCCTGACAGACACTTCACTCATGCTCACATGTCATCAGTTTGGTCACTGGTAACTATTTAGCTGGTGGGGCGGGGTTGAGTGATTAGTTTAGTCCTTATATTAGTCAGGGTTTTCCAGAGCAACCAATAGGGTGTGTGTGTGTGTGTGTGTGTGTGTGTCTAAAGAGATTTATTTTAAGGAATTAGTTCTGAAGATTTGGGGGGCTAACAAGTCTAAAATCCACAGTTCAGGCCAGCAGGTTGGAGACCCAGCAGAGAGTTGATGTTGCAGCTTGAATCTGAAGACAGAAAGGAGGCAGAATTCCTTCTTCCTCCAAGAGCCTCAGTCTAGTCTCTCAATGCCTTCAACTGATTGGATGAAGCCCACCACATTATGGAGAATTATCTGATCCACTCAAAGTCTACTCATTTCAATTTCATTAAAAAAAATGCCTTCTTGGCAACATTCTCTAAAGAGGCATCAGTTGAAACCTGGCCTTCAGTAACTTCCTCATCAGATTTAAATTCAAGAAGGGGCATCTGCAGAGGTGCCTTGTCCTCAGGTTTAACTGCCAACCTTGGAGATTCCCTGGGCATGTATGTTAACTGTGGAGATCCCTCCAGGGAAGACATTCTATGGTCAGACAGGACTTGAAAGCAGCCCTGGGCTGCCTTTCCTCATTTCATTTTGTGTGCTGCTCTGTGCATCCAGCCAGGGGCTGTCAGACAACGGGAGAGGCAGCCTCCACATTTGCTGGAAAGCTAGAGACCAAGATTTTAGGTCTTGCTGGTGAGGAACATGAGGGAAAGAAGAAAGCAATGACTGAAAAAGGAGAAACTTTCTTTTTACAAGTGCTAAACCTGATTTGCCTCTCCCCCCACCCACATTAGCACTATACTGCCTTAATCTTGCATTTGGAAAACACTGTACATCCTGCTACTTCCTGAGATCCATGCTAGGCTCTAGCAACATTAGCATGAACACCTCATTCTATGGAAAGATGCCAACTCTTCATCACATGATTGCAACGGCTGCTGCCTGTTCGATCTGGGCCCCCAAAGAACACATGGGTGAACTCCCTCAATGCTGAGAACAGGGTTCCGGGAGGATTTGGGGTTCTCTGCATGGCTCCTCTCTCAAATGTGTGCTTGGGCTCCATCTTGAGCTGGCCCGTTTGTTGACCCCTCAGTAGACTTATTTGTGGTTGAAGTATCCAAAGAGATGTGGCCTGCAGGTTTGTGTCCCAACAGGTGTGCCCAGTGCTGGGGAGCAGATGGGCCACAGCCACGGACACCCTGGCACCTCGTGGAAATGACAGAAGGTAAAGAAGCAGGAAAAGCGATAGGCACAGGCCTCCAAGAGTGGCTGCCACCCAAACCCAAAGGCCAACCTCCTTCTGGATTTCCTGGGGGAGGCTGCTCAGCCACGCAAGGAACAAATGGCAAAGCAGCAGCGTCTCTAAGACAAGGGCAAGAAGCTGATCAGGCAAGTGATCAGGCAAGATGTTTGCTCCCAGGTGAAGGTGGCTGGCTAAGACTGAGAAATGGTGGTGGAGAAGGGGTGGGGGTTGACAAGCATATTTCACCCTAGAAGTTCACTCAGATGTGATGACAGGGGTGCCTGAAGCTCAGGGTCAAGCAGGAACAGGAGTTTGAGCCACAGGCTGGGACAGGAAGGCCATGGTCGGTGGGTGATGCTGTCCTCTGGCTCTAGGAGGGCGTGGCTGCACGAGTGGGTGTGGATTCATCATCACTGACTTATGTCTTCTCGGGGACTTGGCCAGAGTGTTGATTTGATGTTAGGAGGGGGTTCAGCCAAGTCCTAAACATAGATACCATGTTCAGCACTATCCTCCTCAAAATCAGGAGGAGCAAGGTGACCTTGATGACAGGAGAAAGATCTGAGGCTCAGTATTTCCTAAACCAGAGATTGGCGGTCCACCTCCGCCTTCCTGCCCCCTATCCTCGTGGCCACGTCCTCTCAGTGACTGGGGTTATTCCGAGTCTGGAAAGAGGTCTGCCTTGCCTAGTTTGATGACTTCCAAGCTTCTGAAAGACCAGAGATTTTCAAGGTTTTATGCCATGTCACTCATTTGTTAGAAGGGAAGTAAATTCCCTACAAAGTCATGTTCAAGAAGGCCCGGGGCAGAGAACACCAAGCACCTGTCAAGCTGGCACTCAGGCCTCAGCAGCTTCCCCCTTGCTCCCCACCCTCCCACCACACCGCACTTCTCTGTGCTCCCAGAGCAAGCGGGCTTTCTCCACATGCGGGTCCTTCCACCCATCCCTGGAGGGCGAACACAGACTCCTTCCTGGCTTACCTGAAACCTCACCCAACTGCCCTGCGGCTCCAACCTTTCACGGGACGTTACTGCTCCCCCCACCTCTGAAGAATTCGCACTTACATCTTTCCAACAAGGACCTATTTTATCAATATTTGCAAGGGTTCTCTCCCTCACATTTTCTTGCTTGCTTTAACCCTGGCATTGCATTTGCAACTAAGTACATACTCCATGCTAGCACTGTATACACATGTATTGTGAAGGGATGGACGGATGGATGAGTGGAAAAAGGAAGGGAGGGAGGAAGGGAGGATGGGCATAGGAAAATGCTCTTCTCAGAAATAGGCTTCCAAGAGGGACTAAATTCATGTTTAGAGCTTCAAGGGAAATAATTTGTGTCTGATGACACCGAGCCAGTGATACGTGCCCAGCTGAGGGGAGCCTGCCTCCCTAACCTGCGGTTAAAGGATTGCCAGGGGACTGTTCTGTAGATCTTCTGTTGACTGTAAACAGTCAACCCAGGTAAGGAAACTCCCTCTGCAGAGTTCTGCTGGCTCAGTTCAACACCAAACAAAACGGACGGAACACAGCTATTTCTGTCTTCAGTAGGACTAGTTAATGCCATTAGAAATTAAGATAAAAAGACAAAATCCTGTCTTTATGGACTAATAACTGAAACCTGCTTCACAAGACCACCCATGGTTGCAGAGAAAATGGTTTTTTAAAATTCACGTCTTCTGGAGAGGCTAATTTGAAAGCAGCCATAAATCACACTGATTCTAATGCCACTGCTGGTTTATGGACAGACGGGATTCTGATTCTGCTGGATTTCTACAGGAGAAACCCTGTGACCTTCCTCTGGCGGAAATGTGACCTAACCGCCATTACTGTGCACCGTTGACTTGATTCTAATTACGTGACTAGAATCGCACACCAGGTCATACTGAAATTTCTTAGACATTATCGAAGGTTTTGGAAATTCTCAGGCTGTTGCTTAGTTCCAGGACAACTGAATGATAAATTTAAGCTGCTTATCGGGTGTCAAGTACTTTTTAAGAAAATCAGACAGATCAGGTTAAAAGGAGACAAATAGAGAAAGACAAGTAGCCAACCACAAAGAGACCTTCAGAATAGTGGTAATAATGAAAATAAGTTGCTTATGTGATTATAGAGTACTTTAGCCCTCCTGTTAGAACCTTGCAAGCTCTGAGTTACTTTCTTCAGAGAGCGGGTGGCACCCACAAGTGCAGCCAGACTGCACACACATGGGACAAGCATACTTGAGCCAAGGAGCTGGGATGTGAGTGGTGTGGAAGGAGGAAAGAATCTAATGGCCTCCCTTCAGGGAATTCGTAGTGTCATTTAACACCACATGACTGAGAGAATATGGTGCACTTTAAAATAACTCAATTTTTTCCCCCAGGAAGTTTAAAGTCCTCTCTCAAAATCTAATAATAGCTTTAAAAGCTTTACTGGAGGGAAGGAAGGTCAGAAGGTAGGAAGGAAAGAAGAAACTCTTCCAGGGACCAGTGTTGCTCTGTGGGAGTTAGTCCACTCCTCTGCAGAACACCCTACTGACCTCTGGAAAGAATGAATATCAAACCTCCCCTCCTTTCGTTCTTTCCCTCTTTACGTCATAAAATGAAGGAGGAAAAAGAAGAGATGGTAATAAAATCTTGATGCCAAAGCTTCTCAAAGAACTCAGAGCATTCTTCAGTAGCTTGACAGGCCTGAGAAATATAGCCAGCTCACTGTGAAGGATTTCAAATCCCCCTCGTGACGTTTGAAGGGCCAGAAGGGTTCAACCAGAAGGACCAGAACTTAGCCACGCCCCCATTTGGAGAGCCAGAGAGGAAAACGAATCAGTATTCCCATCACCAATCATTTCCGTACTGGACATGTTAATACGATTTCCAGATAACAATTTTATTCACATATAAAAAAGGGTATTACAAAACTATTTGTATAAGAAAAAGAAAATTTACAAATTTATAAATTCCAGTATGCAAAATAGTAATGATGAACTTTAAATCGATACGAGCTAGCGACCTGCAAGCAAGGATGGACTCTTGTCCTTTTCTTTTCAATTTTTTTTTTTTAACTAGCATGGACAATAGAGCTTAACTAGGTAATAGCAACATTAACATGTTATCTAAAGTAGAAAAATCTATATTTGAAAAATATATTCCATATACACAAAATGAGAAAACCCATGCCTTTCCATGGTCATTCCCCAAATCCTTGTCTCATTCTCGTTGGTGGGTTTCTGCAACTTTCAAAGTCACACCGATTCTCACTCCCAGACCCGACGATGATTTCCTGGTACCCGTACCCTAGTGGCCAAGTTCCTGTAAGCGCTGTAGAGTACTCAGCCATGGGAAATGCAGATTGGGCTTTCCCTCTCAAGGGTTTATACAGAGTATAGAATCTAATATTATTGTATGTTTCCGCAGCAGGTGGTGGTAAAATGTCTTCATCTTGATAAAACAGCCCGGGATTTTTCCAGTGCAGTATCAGATGATATCGACTTTCAACCCTAAGCATTTCCTTACTGATCCAAAGTGATATTTTAGGGTTTGGGGTCACAGTCTCATGCCCATCCATCTAGCTTTCTCCAGCAAGTATTTGTCTTTGAAGTCGAGGAGAGTTTCTACATGTGGAAAATATATTCAGGCCACCAGAAGGAGCACAACCCTGGCTGACTTTGATCATCCCTCTGTCAAAACAAAACGATCAGATTGCAAACAATGGCATATACATATGTGAATTACAGTGAAGCTACTCGAGGAAACTCTAGTGTGCATTTTCATAGACATCTTGTGGTCAAATCCTAAATATTTTCCTAAAGGCAGCTCTCATAAGAGCTGGCAAGTTATCCAAGTTGAAAAACCATTGGTTAATGCTAAAAAAGGAAAAGAAAAGAGGGCATGAGACAGACACAAAAGTTTGTGGGTCACCCTGAGACTACTCTAATTTCTTGTTTTGGTTCAGTGAACTGAGGTCCTGAGGAGAACCGAGCCCAGCAAGCTAATCCACACATGTCGGAGCCCAAGACTGACTACAGGGGAGAGAAACTGGTCCAGCCACGAGGAAGGGGGCTCATTAGATTTGCCTCATGTCTTACAGAGAGAGAAAAGCATAGTCTAATAAATGAGAAGAGAAAAATGGCCTAAGAAAGACAGAATTTTTCCAGGTTCAGTTTAATGTTAGGTAAAAGGCACTAACTGATCTGGGTGGCAATGGAGGGAGGGATTACGAAACCAAGTTTTTTAGTGACTCCAACACCGTCATGTTTGATTTCTTTTTTAAGTGCAAATGTGATTGAACTAATAGTAATCAGTTAAAAGACAAAGGCCAGAGCTGATCGTGTAGGTTCAAGGAGGACACAGATAAATCCTACCCTAGTTATTCCTCTCCAGGGCATCAGGATTAAGAACAAATGAGCCATCCCCGTGTTCGTGACTGAACTGGGTTCGTGTCTGTCTTAGCTGTAGAGAAAATTCTAGTGTGTAAATACCAGGGATGGGACACCTGACACCATGCTTAAATCCAGCATCACTGGCTAGGGTAGGAGAGTACTGTGCTAAGGAAGTGGGCACCGTGGGAGGGCTACTCGGTCAGATCCCGTGAGGGCAGTGACGAGCTGTCCAACTACGGGCCACCTACAAATTGGGCTTTTTCTTCTCCTTCTAGTATGTAGTGTCTCCTAGGATGACTCACATATTGCATTTCAGTAGGAAGGGAACCAGACAGGCGGTACTTTCTAAAGCCCTCAGTATAAGATACAAAGCATGAAAGCAAAAACCAAAACAAACTCACAGGTAGAGAAAACAGGTTGGTGGTCGTCAGAGGCAGGAGGTGGGGGGGGTGGAGGAAAAGAAACCATTGTCTTTATAAGTCATCACTCTTCTATAAGGGAGGAATTCTGGATCTTCTAAGCTCAGTCACAGGGACAAAAGTAGCAAATGCTTCCAAGTCAACTGATTTTCATAGAAATATGTTAATCATTGTATATGAGTCTCTAGGATATGTGTGCTAAGTGGTTTTTAATGCAGGGTGGCAGGGTGGGGGGCTCTTTCCCCACCACTTCCCCAGCTCAGGCCCCTCTCCCTACTAGCTTCAGCAGGGGTTCATGAGTCAGTGACTAAGGTTACAAGTGTCGATTCTGGAAAAGACTTGCTCTCCTCTTACTCCTAGTTCCTAGATGTTAACTTCATCTAACAAAGCCCTGATTTTGGCAGTCAGTATGAAGTCAATTCTAATTGCCTGAGCTAATCAGATGATGAAAAAGTGAGCTTCACCAAATACAAACACTTCATTTTTGAACCACTCTACAGAAAAACTAAGGTAACTGCCTGGACACTGACTTTTAGTAGGCTAATTGGCTATACGAAATTATTTCTGGAAAGAAAGTGTAAATGAAAACTTATACTCTGGGTCTTCAGTCTGGTAAAACCACATTCGCCATGAAAATAAGCATGAGTGCATTTCTGTTTCTTGTTATATGCTCATAATCTCGTAGGCTGCGAACTCGAGCCATCAGCCTTTGAAGTTACGCTTTGTGGCATAGAAGCTTCTTGTTTAGGAAAAATGCAGAGTATCATGAGTGCCTGGAGTCTTTTCTTGTTATTCCTTGAGGTTTCAGCTTACAGCTGGTCTGGCTCAGAAGCAACTGGTTGAAAGGCTTAAAATGCCATCAGTTTGGTTCAGATTTATTTTTTTTCCCCCAGAAGCCATGCAGGGTCCAGACTGGGCTCAGTCCGTAAGCCTAAGCGAGGGGTGAGTGCACGCTGGGTTCCATCCATATTCTTCTACTGTAGAAAGAAGCAAGTCCTTTAAGCTTCCTAAAACAGCAACAGAAAGGAAATCTTGAAAAACAAGACCTTACACATGAAAGCTGCTGGGCTATCATTGTTAAAAATTATTGTAAATAACTTTTACTAGTAGCACACATGACTTGAATAACATATGGACCACCAGCAGCTCATTAATGATGTTTGAATATCCAGGTACGTACTCCAAGAATAAAATAAAGATTTTATAACAACTCACCATCACTCAGTATTTGCAAATGACACTGCAGAGACAATAATGTGTGACCCAAAGGAAAAAAAATGTATTAACGAATGATTCTTTTACTCATTTTTGACCCCATTCAAACACTTAAAGCTGCGCTTGCTTCGGCAGCCCATATACCAAATGCTTAAAGCTTGTTTCTATGCTTCACTCTTTTGAAGCATTTGTAGGTAAAGCTGTTAGGATCCTTTTGGTCCCTTCTTTGAAAGGACAAAGATGATTAGTGAATAGTGACACTTTCATTCTTTGTATTTAAAACTTCTGCTAACCCACTGGAGAAAGTTTAGAGATGGTTTAGAACTGATTTCCCTTCTAATGATCTTCCTGGAAGGCTCACACTCTCCCTAGGGCAAATGTCCTTGGCAAAGTGGTGTCCAGATGTCCCTTATCACAGAAGGGAAATGACCTGACTTCTGAAAACATCAGCCAAAGGCACATTACTGTAAGTGACTAGAACCTTCATTTTAAGCAGTAATCTTTCATTCACTTTTTTACCACTAATCTGACACCAGTGACATATCTGGTAAGTTTACAGGAAAAGATTTTTTTTCCCTAGGTAGAAGAAGAAAGTTTAGAAATAGAAGCTTCTGAAAGAACTCTCAATAATCTAAAATAGTTTCATCAAATATGTTGATCAGTTGGTTTGACCGTAATTACCACATCAACACTAGCGTGGGAGACAAATGGCACTCATTTTACCAACATGGAAAGAAACAGAGATTTTAAAAGACTAAGCAATTAGAACCCAGGTCATCTCATATCTTTCCTACCGTTCCTTCTATTATTTCATATTGATATTTCCAATGATGGTTAAAAACACCACCAAAAAGAACCTTTTCTGTAAGTAAACAGACTGGTCTCATTCTCCCAAGTACCTTAGTAAATGATGTCCCAAATATCTTAGTTCTCTTGCTTTCTGGGGAGGTGTGTATAGGGAAAACTTGATTAGAACTGAGTCATTCAGACTAAAGAAGGTTCCCACACCTCTTTTATCCTGCACCATAACCATCATCATGAGATTTTGGGTGGTCTTAAACCGCCCACAAGAAAACTACAGTATAAAAATACAGTTTCTGGAAACAAACGCATCGTGCATTAGCAATGTGACCCTGTAAGACAAAAGTGCCATTGTGCATTTTGCAATATAGATGTGTATCAGATCATCACACTGCACACCTTAGCTCACACAATGGCAAATGTCGATTGTTATCTCAATAAAGCTGGATAGAAGGTGGGAATTAAGGTTAAAAAACTGTAAATATGAGTGAATGCCTAGGTAGGATTTTCAAGTTCCTTTGAAAATAAATAGAAATAAATCACTAAAGGAAGGACACTATAATGGCTCAAGCTTCCCTTATGCATTTCTCAAACAGAAGTGCTGTGCTTTCCTGAATTATGAATGAGCACACAGACCAAGTTAACTGAACACAAACTCAAGGAACTGAAAGTCCTTTGGTTCATAATACCAAGCTGCTGAAAGCAAATTCTTTGTGAGAAGCAAGTGTGTTTCCTACATTGGAGAATCAACCTGTTAAGAGAAAGTCTGAATTGCCTTTTGGAATCTAATGGACTGAAAAAAATAGAACGGTTGAGCTACCTACTTGGCCAGCCCTTGAAACAAAGAAGAGGATTAATCTCCCAAAGATGTACAGTTGTATCTCTCCTACTTGCTTTCAAAGATTAAGGTTCCCTCACTAAATATCACACACTCAGTAAAGGCAACCAAAGACACAATGCTTTTCAGAACCTGGATAAGATTATCTCTTAAAATGGGCTCAAGATCTTATTTGTTGTTTTTAACTATAGAGGGAAGCTGAAGTGATTCAGTTTTTAAAAAATTCCTTTCCTGAATTCAGAATGCCTCATTTATATTTACCAAATTATCTAATAATTATAAGACAACACATCTTAGAAAGTTATTAAAACTTTCACTAATACATTACATTGTGTAACTTGAATGTAACATTTTCTCATTCATTTTACATGTAATTATAACTTTCTTTTCATAATAACCTGAGTTGAAAGTATCTTTATGTAGATCATGATTACCTTCACAACTGTCTTTGACAAGAAGTTAATGCTGTTATATATAGCAATCTTCTACACTAAAGGATTTTACATTCATATAGCTGTAATAATAATGCTTGCTCCCATGCCCACCTCACCAATAACACAAACAGAAAAAGGTAGAGAATGAGTTGGTTCTGATATGACTTGGCATTGAGGTGTTTCACTCCTTAGTCGTAGAATTTACATCACGAACCTGGGGACGAGCTACACAATTAAGGCGACTGGTAATTCTCTTTGCTGACGGTACTCTGCAAAGCTGTAGGTGGTCACTGGGAGCACAATTCCAGCTACTCTAACAAATTTGTGAAGGTAGGGCAAGTTTCTGATCAAAACCAACTGACTTGGGTATCAAAGAAACTTCCGAATCTTGTAATGAAACGGCGTCTCAGATTGAATTTTAAGTCTCCCAAGACTTGTGTTTTAGAGTACTTGGCAAGGCATCTGACTGGGAAGTTGGGGTCAGCTGTTGAAGGGGCAGGATCTCTCTGCATCCTGTTCTCTGCCTCTCTCACTGTTCTCAGGGCCTGTTACCTCCTCCTCTGGGCAGCTGCACGTGGCACTCAAGGCTTGTGGGCCATGGTCTGTCCTTGACAACTACATACAACTCAGCTAACTCTTATCTTTTCTTAGTCTTATCATGGAAGTTATAAAAGTTACGGGATGGCTCAAAAGAACAAGGTCAGTAAAGACTCATTCTCCACTACAGAGGTATGTATCTTACATTGTATTTTATTTAAGATTTTATTTATTTATTTATTTGGGGGAGAGAGAGGGAGAGAACATGAACATGAGTGGGGGGACAGGCAGAAGCAGAGGGAGGAGCAGACTCCCCGCTGAGCAGGGAGCCTGGCTTGACTTGGGGCTAGATTCCAGGACCCTGAGATCATGATCTGAGCCAAAGACGCTTTACTGAATGAGCCACCCAGGCACCCCTGTATTTTACATTTCAAACGCCTAATTTGTTTGCTTTTTCTTCCCTTATATCTTCTTCATTTCTTTTATTTGAGAAAAACAAAATTATTTTTCTCCAAAGCCAACAAAGTCTTTCTGCATAGCATTCCCTGTAAATTTTCTAAATTTTGCAGTTCAGGGAAAAAGTATTGCAGATTTCGATCAACCTATAACCTACTCTTGAAAGTCACACATCTCCATTCACACCTCGACTTCAGACTGCATCTGACATCATGAGACCAGAATACAGGACCTCATGGGAAATTGATGCAGCATGGGCTAGAGCACCTCTCCAGGACCTGGGTCTCCTGAGCTGGTTTGCTCACAAGAAGTGAGAGCAAGGCTGGGTGTGTAGGCAGGACCTTGTGGCACCTGGGAGCCTCACTCTTGCTGTGACTCAGCCCTTTTATACTAAAGGCTGGTCATTTTCCCCCCAAAGAATATATTCCAATAGTATAGGTGCTTATATTACGGAGATGCTTCTATAAGCATCTAATTTGACATTAGGTCAAATTCAGGACCAGCCACATCCTCACAGGAAGGGGAAAGCAGGGTTGGTGCCCAGGCTTCCCTGATGCTTCTCTGCCTCTGGCGGTGCAGCATGCTTGAAAGCCCCAGCTCCCTATTGTCACTGTCCCCTTGCAAACCTGATTTTTTTTTTATAAATTTCAGGGAATTTTTTTTAAAGATCTTATTTATTTATTTGACAGAGAGAGATCACAAGTAGGCAGAGAGGCAAGCAGAGAGATAGGAAGGGAAGCAGGCTCCCTGCTGAGCAGAGAGCCCGATACGGGGCTCGATCCCAGGACCCTGGGATCATGACCTGAGCTGAAGGCAGAGGCTTTAACCCACTGAGCCACCCAGGTGTCCCTGCAAACCTGATTTTAAACCCTTCTTTCTAGAAGGTTCTTCTGCAGTATGTGGACCTGAATCACAACCAACAATCAATTTACAACCACACTGGTCAGGTTCGAAAACAACAGGAACAGAGAAGGAAAAGGGAAGCTTTGGGAGATCTGAATTGCCATCAGCTTGATGGTGAATGACGTGCATGTAAGTATCGGGCAGAAACCATCATTGGGTGGAAAACGAATTGGGTGGAAGGAACTGTTTACAAGATGTTCCTGTGACTCTCTCTCAATCAGGAACGGGTCTAGGGGGTGCTGTGCTAATACTTGGATTTACAAGGAGTAAAAGAATGCAGCTGCTCATTATAAACTTGCAGAATACCTGTTAGTTACGGAAAAAAAAGACTCTTGAAATTTACTTTACAATATATCCTCCATACATATAAGTATAAGAAGTTATGAAAGATGGAAAAAACCTTTTCATCAGGTCCCCCCACATTCTCTGGTGATAGGAGTTCCAATCCCCTGGATCTGCCATGAGTTAGTGCTGTGTCCTTCTTGAGGCCAGTCACTGACTTACCTGGAGGGACGTCGGCGTGGCCAGGCTGACGATGTCACCACTTTCCTGACACAGCTGGCTTCTGGTCGTCAGTGTATCCTGAGTCAGCACTGACTCCGTCAGTGAGTGGTTATGTCTAGAGGGACCAGTAGTTTCTGTACAGTTTTCAGAATGAATTGGAACAGCTCCACCAACCAGATCCTGACTACTGTTGGAATCCAAGGAGGAAGAGCTTTCGTTTTCTGGATTGAGAGAAGGAGTATCTTCTCCAGTGAGTTCAGGATAAGAGTCACAAAGAGAGATGTCGTCGCCACACACGGGATTTTGCATCAGAGGCCAGGCGTCTGAAAACTCGCCACAGATGGACCTTGAAAGGGACCCGAAGAACGTGGGCGTTGTCTCCCCCACTGGACCTGGGTGTCTGAACACACATGCAAAAGACGCTCAAGTCATCTAAGGGGAGGAAAAACACCACTACAAAGCCACACCCAGTTCTGCTTTTAAGTTTTCTAGATGAAACAGCAATGGATTACATCTGAATTCTAGCGCTTCCTTTGTTATAAACTTGCTTCCATACAGTAAGTTTAATTATTCCGCTTACTTTCAAACTGAATTTGTGTACCTACTTCTAACCAGTGTAGTTCTACTTAACCCAATGTCTAAAACAGGCAGTTTCCTGGGTCTTAACTGAGTTTCTTTTTTTTTTTTTTAAAGATTTTATTTATTTATTTGACAGATAGAGATCACAAGCAGGCCGAGAGGCAGAGAGAGGAGGAAGCAGGCTCCCCGCTGAGCAGAGAGCCCGATGTGGGGCTCGATCCCAGGACCCTGGGATCATGACCTGAGCCGAAGGCAGAGGCTTTAACCCCCTGAGCCACCCAGGCGCCCCTTAACTGAGTTTCTTGGATAGCTCTTCTAAAATTCTGTGAGTAAATGACATGTTACAAATTATTTACAGGTGACAGAAGTGTCACAAATCATGAATATGAAATAAAACCAAAATTAATGGAGTGTAAAGTGTGAAGAATGTCTCACTGGATATCAGTAATCCTGAGAGACTCACATATCTCTTGTCAAGGATTTGTTCCCCTCCGATGTCCATAATGCCATCAATAATATTTTTTAAATGACGTCTCATAGTTTGACACGAAAACTGGTAAATTAGTAGAAGGCACACTTGCACAAGGGAATGTGATATTATATGCACTAAAAATCCCGAGTTACCTCTCCTGAAGAGTGGCCTTGGAATGCACCCTACATCCAAGAGTCACCCGGTCCACGCTGCCAGCCTCGTCACAGCACAGAGACGGAATCAAGTGAACAGGCCCTAGGGAAGCCAACAGAGGTGTGAAGCACAAGGCTGCCTTCTGGGAACTTTCTCATTAATACTGTCTCAACATTGCTGGAGGAAATTCAGCGAGTCCCCTTTGGGTGACTTTTTGGGGGAAAGGAAATCTGAGGTTTAATTCTCTCTCTCTTGTGTTATATTCTGAAAATAAGGAAGGGCTTACATGAAGTACCTAGAGTAGTCAAAGCTGTAGAGACTGAAAGAACTGCGGGTGCCAGGGACTGGGGGAAAGTGGCACGTGGGGGGGCGGCATTGCTGATCCCTAGGGACAGAGTTTCAGTTGGGGGAGCTGAAGGGCTCTGCGGATGGGGGCCGGTGACGGCTGCGCACCGGTGTGAATGGGCTCAGGGCCGATGAGCGGCACGCTTAAAACAGCATTAAGATGACCAGTTTTATGTTACGTAAAAATAATAATGAGAGGCAACAGCACCGCCTGTGAGTGTGTGTGAAATGAGACTCCCTGAACTGCTGAGGAGACGGCAGAAAGAGGAGCAGAGTCCTGCCGCGTGGGCCAGCGGTACAAACAAGAACGCGATGTGTTCAAACTCTTGAATACAACACACACACACACACACACGCGCGCGCGCACACACACGCACACCCCCCACAGGTATTAATGTTTTCCTGCTAGTAATGGAACGTAAGGAATAATTAGGGGTGTGTACACAGCACAGCTTTATGAACCATTTTGTTCCCTGAGGCAGCATCGATTGTTGGTTACGAAGATAATATGAGTGTACAGAAGAAAAAAAATTTAAAAGGAGAGGGATTAAGTTAAGACATTCAAAAATAAATATGACCCAACCCTATAAACTGGAAATGAACACTGTCGACGGTTGGTGAACTCTCTACGTACATACATATATAATTCTGATTATACA
>ML100678.1:0-13644 GCA_003697995.1 Taxidea taxus jeffersonii
AAGAGCTGGAGATAAATAACAAGGGGATTTAGGCCTTTCTGTAAAAACAGCATCTTCCAATTGGAGAAGCAGATGACAAGTATCCAGCTGTCAACCCACAGAGGGCAAAGTCCCCCACCTGGGCACAGTCTGACAGCTGAGATGAAGCATGCCTAGAGGAAGAGTAAGCCCTTTCTAGGTTAACAGAATCAGATATATATGGGACACCTGCCACTCACTGCAAAGCGCTTCACAAAGCAGGCTGGCTGCATTCATCTGTGTAATAAAGCAGAATCTGAAATAAACCATCTTTACTCAGTTTCTAGGGGGCCCATTGTAGAGAACATGCCTTTAATTAGAGTCAGACTACACTCAGTGGGGCTCTGCTATACTGTGGTTTGGTGCTGCAGGCAGAAAAGTTACCATGTATTTTTCTAGGCAAGCAAAATGCAGATGATGTTTAATATCAGCTATCTCTCCAGGGAAAGAACATCCTATAGCAAAATAATGCAGAAGTTTGGGCTCGTTTTTGGTTTGTCTTTTAAAAACAGAATATTCAGGGGTGCCTGGGTGGCTCAGTCATTAAGCGTCTGCCTTCGGCTCATGACGTGATCCTGGAGTCCTGGGATCAAGCCCCATGTCAGGCTCTCTGCTTGACAGGAAGCCTGCTTCTCCCTCTCCCACTCCCCCAACCCCAACTTGTGTTCCCTCTCTCTATCTCTGTCAAATAAACAAACAAACAAATAAATGAATGAATGAATAAATAAATAAAATTACATTCTCATAAAACCATTGGCCTTGTTTTCTGACACTGGCTAAGAGATTTGGGGGCACCTGGCTGCCTCCGTCAGTGGAACGCATGACTTCTGAACTCAGTGTTTTAGTTTGAGCCCCACACTGGGTATAGAATTTACTAAATAAATAAATAAATAAATAGAATAGAATAGAATAGATTCAGGAACAACTTCCGGATCCCAGCTGAGAGAGGGGAAGCCACCTGGTCCTAAAACCAAGTAAGCAGTGACCTACCTCTGGAATGAAAAGGAAAAACAGGGCCATAACAGAGCCCATCTGCTATGGCCATGATCTTGGGCTTGGTTCTTAGGCTGACATTCACTTGAGTCTATCATCTGATACAGTCACTTTCTTGGTTGCAATTTATGAGCTGTCAGTATTTACTTGTGAAACTGTGTGGGAGCTGGAAGGGAAGAAGATAAATACACCAAAGCCCAGCTGAGCAACCGATAGGCTTTACATTTTATTTCCAGGAAATGACATCTTGTTTTCACAAAGAGGTAGGCCATCCTCTCCAAGAGAGGCTGCCTTGGCTTTTAGGGGCAGCTGTAGGGGTTACAGCCAACCTGTCCAAAACAAATGTCAACTGAGGTGCTTCTGAGGTACCCAAATAACAAAAACAATAAATTTAAAAAGCAGAACAGAAATACATAACCCATTCAACACACAGTGAAGCAGTCTATCAAGTACCCGGAAGCAGCCCTTGCAGGGAGTACCAGCACGGCCTCAGACAGCGGTGGCAGCGCGGCCGGCCAACACGGAGGCTCATGAGGAGGACTTCCTAACTCAGTCTCTGTCTCGTGGCTCCATCCCATGCTCTATCTCAGAGCAGCCCAAGACCTGGCCACAGATAATCCTCCAGACCATCCCAAGCTCCCACTGCCTGGCAATCCCTCGAACGCCCCTGGAGCGTGGTCTTCAGGAGAGTCTCTTTGCTTGGAAGAGAAAGAAAAGAGAATTAAAGGAGAAGCCTGTATTTCCCTGGCCTGGCCTCCCTGCTGCCATCCTCATGTCACGCTGTTCAGAGCCTGCTCCTCATCTCTCCCAGAGTAAGGCCCATGAAAGACTGTGAGGTCCTTCTGTGCTGACCTCCTCGCCCCCATGGCGTGCTCCACTAGGGTCACATTGGCTGCCTCACCGCCCCTCCGCTCCCCTACCCCCAGGAGTGTTCCCCCTTCCTGTGGCCACTGCCTCCAGGGCCTTATTCCAGTACTGCCTTCTCTCTGCCGCCTTCCATGACTACCCTACCAAAAATGGCAACGATCACTCTCTGATCTCTTGCCTTTTCTTGTAGCACTAATCACATTTAACTTACTAGATTTTTGGTTCTCTTTCTATTCCTGGAAACTATAGCAGCACTTGGCACAAAGCTGGCCCTCAATGCACACTGTTGAAGGACGAAGGAATTACATACATAGTACTAGGCAAGGACGGGAGGAAAGGGAGGAGGTAGGAGGGATAATTTACTGCTATATACTGTTTCTGCTTCCTCAATCTGGGGAAGCAAGGATCCCAGCCTAAGAGCACAATAAAGCTACCAAAGAGACTGTCCCGTTCCCTGAGATTGAGGTCATGAACATTTGGTAGGAGGACCAACAGGATTATAAAATCCTACTCTCCTCCACTTATAGGCAGCCTTGGAGAGCTGAGAGAGCTAAGCGAGTCTCCCTTCCTTGCAGCTAATGGCCTCACCTAGTAGCACATAGAAAAATAAAGCCACAGGAAAGAAATTTTCTTGACTCTACTCAAGCAAATCTCCTTGCCCACCCTCCCACATTAAACCCTTCTCTCTAGATAACAGGATGTACCCTCCCACTTTTAGACACTAATTAATTCCCCCATCTGTTCTATGCATTCCCTGCCCTGCCCTCTCCTGATTTCCAAAGAATCTGGCCCTACCCACTATCTCAACTTCCCAGCATGTCCTCTCCTCCACAGGCTCAGCAACTAAACACACTCAGATCTCTCGTGTCTTCAAAATCAAAAAAACAAAACAAAAACTTCCTCTTACCCCACCACCTCCTCCAGCTATGGCCTTCTCTTGGTGCTGTCCCTGTCTCTTACTTTACTTCCTAACCTCACACTCATTCTCCAACTCACGGCAAACTAGCTTCTCACCCCACCAGTCCCCCCAAACTTGTATTAGATAAAGTCATCAATGTCCCATACTCCTGTTATATCCAAAAGGCAAGTTTTCCTCTGATGCCCTGCTTACTTTTATCCCCAACACCTGGCACTTAGTAAGAACTGAGAAGGAAAGGCCCAGATGATAGGAAGCAAGGAAGAGATACTCTTTTTTTGTGGTTGTTTCTGATTCAGGTTTCATGGGACAAAGGTAAAAGAGGTCCAAACTCTCTAGAGTAGGAAAGCAGAAAGCAATTCAAGCAGATGTCTTAGCCAGGAATAGGAGCATGTCTGGTCTCATCAGATTTCTTAAAAACCACAGTGGCAGGCAGTCAGGCAGGATATATATCCAGCTGGTGCAGAGAAGCCTCAATGATGATGCAACTAATTCTATGACATTCTATGGGGGGAGGGAGGAAGAAGCATAGTCAGTGACCCCAGGCACTCTCTGAGATTAGTTCATGGAGATCTAAAAATGCTCTGTGTTCATCTAGAGTTAAGTGTAGAAATCAAGAAACTCTCAAGGAAAATCTGCTTTGGTTAATAACACTCCTCTGTATTTACACAGGTGGTCTTCTATAATAAGAAGTTCCTGAAAGTGTGTGTCTGTAAAGGAAATCATAAAGTTACATGCTCGGAAAGGGGGAATCCATTTTTTTAGAGAACCAAAATAACTCTATTTTATCATTAAGAAGACAAAAGGGGCGCCTGGGTGGCTCAGTTGGTCCAGCGCCCAACTCTTGATTTCCACTCAGACTGTGATCTCAGGGTGGTGGAATGGACCTCTGCCTCAGGCTCTGTGCCTCAGGCTCTACATTCAGTACGGAGCCTGCTTGGGTTTCTGTCCTAATGTCCTTGCTCAGCTTGTGCGCATGCGTACATTCTCTCTCAAATAAATAAAATCTTAAAAAAAAAGTCTAAAGGACTCTAGACTCAGCAAACAATCTGAGGTTCTAGGCCATCATAGGCCGCTATTCCACACACGGCAATTAATTCCACGGCTGACCTCTACTCCAATCAAGGTCCCCTCCCCCACTGGAGGGACAGTTCCTGTGCTGCCCTTGTCATCTCCAACTATGCATCTGAGATGCCACAAGGGTGATAGGGGAGATGCCCATTAAGGGACAAGGAAAGGAAGGACAACAGACATAAAAAGAGAAGGAAAGGAAAAATAAGGGGAAAAAATGGGAGGTGGTGATGGAGAAATACAAAAAAGCTTCTAGGAACAAGTCTACTAATTTTCTATCCCATGACGATTTTGCAAAGGAAGAATTTTTTAAAAGTCAAAAATTTTAAAGAGTTCAGTGTTAAAATCATTTGCGTGCATGCCTGTGGACACCCCAGCCCATGGCTACCTTGCTGAGAGCCATTTTCCCCTAGATGAACTGTCCTATACTGGGCAGGCATGCTGACTTCATGTGCATGACCCTTCAGACTCTCTAGAGGCAGGGCTGGGTGGATTCAATGTACTTGCTAACAAGTATACTCTGTGGATGAGCTATGCTTGCCAGACACCAATACTGCAGCCGTGCCCACATACTCCTTTACGAGACTCTTTTAGCAGAGGGCGATGGGCATTATCAAGGAAAACCTTGCAGCTGGGCAGGCAGATACTCTCTTAAGTGACTGCCAGTTTCTCCTGTCCCGTGTCTGGATCACTCTCCTCAGAGCCTACAGGAAACTGGCAAAAGCCACAGGCCCTGGGCCTGACCTGAGTCTATCTCCCTAAAGACCCTCAACCTCTACAGGGGCCTCTGTGTCACAGATTCAGGAAAGCTGTGGTTCATAAGCCTTTCTCCTCACCTCAGCATACCTAAAGGCCACAGCACGCTCCCACCAGTAGCCTTGGTTCAATGTATAGTATCAAGGGAGCCAGGGAATGTAGTTTGAAAAAGCCCCTGGACTGAAAATCACTGTTCTAAAGGACCAACAATTTTATTTCTAGGTAATTTGCTTTCTTCTTTTCTGAGCATAACCCAAAGAAACTGCTAGGGAAAGCTAAAAGTGAGAATGTTAACACTCTGTCAATCAACCTACATTTAATGAGAACAGAACAAACAAAAGAGGGGGCGTAGCTGACAGAAGACTCTGCTTCAGCACCCCACCAGCTACAGAGGGAGATCCTCTGCAGGGAATGTCAAAAAATGTCTTCCCTTCAGAAAATCTCATGTCAAAATCCCAGAGAGCCACAGTTATTCATGTGACAAGCACTTACTAGATGTCTGTTATCTGCCCCAGCTCAAGAGCATCCTTTTTCTAACACAGGATCTAGTCTCCAAGCCTTCTCCTCCTCTCCTCTGTATAATCTGGCCTCACAGAGTTTACGAGGGTGAGTGGCTCATCAGTCATGTGGCATCACTCCTCCCACAGGGATATGGAACTAGAAGACAACCACCAGCCAGGGAGGCCTAGAGTGGGGCTGCTCCTCGTGGAATCAGCACCCTATGCTGCCACAGACTGAAGGGTTTCCCTCCCCGAATCTGTGGTAAGAGCAACCCCTGCCCAGGGGGCAGACAGCCCTTCGGTGGTATCTAAACTCTGACAATTACAGGCCTGCCAGTCCTGGTTCCCAGATCCTAAGTCAGGTCCTTTTTCAAATTCCCATGCACTGGGGATTAAAGCAGCTTTCAGCTGGCAAGGAAAGTCTGTATTTGAACTGGGAATTTTCTCTAAACCTCATACTGCAGACCAGTGGAGCTGCTGATGGCTCTGGCACATGTTTCCCTAAATCAGGACTCAAAACCTTCTGTCTCTGTGGAGAACTCCTCAGAGCTGCATTTGCTGTGATAACCACGGAAACGGAGACCAGTGTCAGCGTCCCTTCTGCCAGGAAGCACAGCAGGGAGGCCACTTCAGCTCACAGCATAGGCTATGAGGGTTACCAAAAAGGCAGAGAGGCACCCTCTGTAGCCTCTGTAGCCTGGAGGGAGAAGGCGGGGTCTGATGTGATTTATTCTGCAGCTATAACTCTGTGTGAGGAGAGCCAGAGGCGAACTTAGGACACGGGGCTCTTCCTTCCCTTTCCAGTGCTGCAAGAAGCTATCTATGGCACTTGCACACAAGAAGAAACCCAGTCAGTGGGCTCAGTGAAGAAAGTACGTGGGTGTTCCTTGTGCCCCGCTCCAGCACACTCCAGCTGGAAGGCTGACATGGGTTAAATCTGGGTCCCGGGTCATTGCCCCTCTCAGAAGGCATTTACCACGCCTCAGCGGAACACTTCCCAAGTCAGTGGCTGTCCTCATGTTGCTCTGGCACCACGTGGACATTCTGTCACCTCTGGGCCACAAGGAGGCACTGCTAGGAACACTGCACTGCTTCTCATGCCTCTATGCTTTGTTTGGGCTGCAGCCTCTGCTTGGGAAGCATTGGCCTTGGGAACCTTGAGACTCTGTTCAAATGGCACTTCCATGAAGCTTCCTACTGTACCTCCACCTGCCCAGGCCAAACTGACCGCCCACTCCTCTGCAGTGTCCCAGCACCCTGGCCTGAAACTTGTCCCACTGCCTCCCTTTCTCCCTTCTCCACGGAGTGAGTGCTACGGGAGCTGCAACAATGCTGTCTGTATCTCTTTAGTCCTGTGTGGTGTGTACTGTTCCTATAACTGCTGAGAGTGAGAAGTGAGGGGAAAAACAATGAGATTCTGCCAGAATCTAGTGGCTCCTTTGAGGTAAAAGATCTGGGAGGGCCTAAACTGACAAAATCTATGAGCACACAGCTGTCACTGGAAAACACTTGGGTTCCAAAGAACCACCTGAGGGCTGTCCCAGCCTTCCACAGGTCAGAATGCCTTCCTTGGCTGAAGAAGCTCAAGGCCACTTCCCGCTCAGAAGCTACTTCACCTGGCTCTGCAGAGGCTTGCTGACTTGGCTTTGGCTGACCAGCTGAGTGCCAGGGTCACAGAATAGACGCCTACAGATTAGTGGAGATTCCCAGCCCTACTCAAAGCGGCCGACATCCGCTGAAGGGCCAGCAGGAAGGAAGTAGCAGACAGAAGATCCTACTCTTAGCAGCATGGCTTTTAGGGCTTGTTTCTCTGGACTTAGAGACAGGTACATTCTGAGATAACGTATGAGTGGATTACCAATGGCCAGGTGGTGGTGGGGAGCACCTGTAAGGGCAGTGAGCTTCTGGGTCTTCTTCTCTGCTCGGCCTTTATGTGCAGCCAACTGACATCACAGCACCTTGGCTCTGATGCTCTCCCACAAGGTAGTGCTGTGCTACATTATTAGAGGGACCGGATCCACCCTGCTTCTGTGAGCTCTCATCCCTGGCCAATAACCAATCCTTTTTCCTCTCCATTAGCTTCCTTGTGCCTTGCCCCAGGATGCATCTTTTGCCACAAAAACATTTAAGTCTCAAGTGGAGGGGCTCTGCAACTTGCAACAGCAAGCTCCAAGGGAGATGAGATCACTTAGTTGAATAAGTGGATATTCACCAAGGAAGCATGGTTCATTAGGGGAATTTACCCACCCATTTCCCCAATCTCTTTATCCAAATTCTCTCCAACTGGGAGACGAGCTGGTAAACATATTAGGATCCCCAAAGATTAAATTTATCTAATCTGACATCATGTCCAATTTGTGTAATTAAGCTATGACTTACTATAAAACATGTATTCTCACCAAGCATTCTCCAATTTGCCAATCTCTGACTTGTTCATCTCCTGTTGATAACTGTGTACCCAACCCAAGGTTTTTGCCAACACTTGGACAGCAACTGAACTGTCTTGGACAACAGCACCATCTAGTGATCAGTACAATAAGCCTTCTGACCTTGTGTTTTCCACCCACACCCATAACCAAGGTACATACACTTAAGTCTCCCCCTTCCCTACTGCTCAAACAGGCGAGTCCATTCTCCCTCAACTCTTTCTACAATGTTTATTACCTTTAACTCTCTTTCCTTTTTTCCCATTTCTCCCTCCTCTTCTTTAGCTTAAGAGTCTTTTATCTCTCTTCCTGAACCAAAAAAATCTGCTTAAGTTTGTCAGTCTTCTGTTGAGGGAACTCACCTTCTTATTCATACCCACTTACCTTTTCGTTCCCTAATGAGGACAATTCGTCGTTCTTTCACTTCTGAGCTCAGATTATCTACCATCTTATTAATGCAATTATCCAGAACCAGGGAGTGGGTTTTGGACTTGATGTCCTTCCGACAAATGGGGCATTCTACCTTCCGCTTCATCCACTCATTGATACAGTAAGAGCAGAAACTGTGGGCACAGTTCAAGGTGACAGCCTACAATGGGAATGCAAACACACACATCAGAACCATCATGTTTACTTTTCCAGGGTTGTTGTGATCACAAATCTAGCACAGGATTTCATTTCCAAGGCCAAATGGAAATTTAACCCTAATCCCATCTAGAGGGCTTACAGATGGTATTAGAATTGTTCTTGGGGATGGGAAATTTTAAGTCAGATCTTCAGCTTCTTTCTCAAAGGTAAGTTCATAGATGTAGGCTGATTTGTCTGTCTCATTCCACCAACTCAGATGACACTGCTAATGCGGCTTAGCTACCTTGCAAACAAACGTCACTGGACACAAGTAGGACTAGTAAGCATGTGAATGTTTGGTCCACATACATCACTAATTCTCTTATGGAAAACAAATGTATAACCTGCTGATGATGAATCAGAACTTCAATTTTAATAGACAATGGGGAGCACATTCTGAATACTCAGTATATAGAATGGTAGGAGCATCACCTATACTCAAAAGAAACAAAAAGTAAGATACATATAAAGACAACTAAAAAGGCTGGGGGAAAAAAGAAACTAAAAAAATGAAAAAATCGGGGCACCTGGGTGGCTCAGTGGGTTAAAGCCTGCCTTCAGCTCAGGTCATGATCCCAGGGTCCTGGGATCGAGCCCGAATCGGGCTCTCTGCTCAGCGGGGAGCCTGCTTCCCTTCCTCTCTCTCTGCCTGCCTTTTTGCCTACTTGTGATTTCTATCTGTCAAATAAATAAATAAAATCTTAAAAAATGGAAAAAATGTAATGGGTTCACAGACAGTGACTGAACCTTTAAGTAAATAAGCCTGTGAGAGGAGGGAAAGCAGAAGGGAGTCTAAAGCTGAGGAACTCCTTCAAGTCACTCTAATGGTCAGATTTCTGCCAGGGCCCTTTTCACTTCTGAAAATAAAAACCATCCTCTTCATTACACTTGTTTATGTACATCTCCTAAGATACAAGTTTTTCTGAGGCTCAAAAGTCTTCATTCCTGCTTTTAGGATAGAAAATACCAGAAATTATGCATTTTTCAAATGCCAAATCAAGCACAGAAAGCCAACTAGAAGATATTTTGTTAACTATATGAGATAAATCCTCACAAACAGGACTAAAAACCTGTCTGATTAACATAAAACCTCTTTTCAAACACTGACTTTACGAGGTGACTGTGAAAAGGTCAGGCAGTCTACAGTAAACAAGGCACAGACAGGTTGTTTGTCTCTTCTACGTCTGTGCAGATGTTCCGGGTGGGGTAACTCATCACCCAGCCCAACTCCCCTTCCCTTGCCTTCCTCCAGCAGAGCCCTGTCAAAGCCACACTGAGTCTCTCCAAAGTAGGCAGTCAAATGACTAGAAACTATGGCGGAAACAATGACCTGAAGTCAAACTGGATCCAAGCAAAAGAAACAGACCTGCCTTTCCCAGGAGGCTAATACACTCACCCTCCCTTTAGACCACCAGAGAGAAGGAAGGAGTGCGTGCATACACTCTCCTTTTTAAAGAAGTCTGGAAAGCACAGTCCTTTAACAACCTGACTTTAAGATGAGTGGTTTAAGATGAACTGGTCACAAATAGTAGAATTTGTGACAAATAAAGTCAATGCAAAAATACAACATAACAAATGGAAACCTAGGAGATGTTTTCGTTTTCATAGGGAGCCTCAGAGTCCCTGAAATATGTTCCACTTGGCTGCTGAATTCCCAAAGTGACCACACATCAGTGACATTTACCACCCTGTTGAAGGCTGCAGTATCTGCCCACTCTCAGCTCCGCACCCATTCAGAGTAAAGAGAAGCTTTGTTGAGCAGCTTTACTCAGATACTTCAAAAATCTAATACCACATGGCCCCATTTTCTCCCAACAACAAAGAAATAAAGGCTTTATCGCAGCTAAAAATAGCGATTGTACCAAATAAACACTCAACAACAGATGAAATAAAAAGATCAGTAAAGGGGAAGAAGACCACAAAAAACAAATGAGATATGGCCACCTCTCGAGGTCACCTTGGGGTCAAATAACTACAATAGATTCCTAGAATAAAAATCTCTTCAGAATGTTTCCCTGTAGCAGAACCTGTGCAGCTGAGGCTTTGTTCAGGATTGAGAGGAACAAGAAGGCACAAGCCACTGCTTGTCATTACCTCAATGAAGTATTCGGAGCAAATAATACACTGGAGCTCATTCTCTAGCACGTCATTCACGTGGCTAAGCACTTCTTCCTTCTGTGCCTGCACCTTCTCCTTCTCTTCCTGCAAGATACACAACCCCAACCCCACCTGTCATTTGTGGGAACCAACAAGAATGCACAACAGGACAGGGAGGAGTGTTTAACTATCTGGAATAGGATTTGGGAATCCAAGTAAAATATTCAACCTGGTGCAGCAATAGGAGAATGAAACCCTTTCCCTGAGAGTTACGGTTTCTCACTACTGCTCTCTAATACAGTGCACTGTCTGCCTTTCTTTCCTCTCTCCACTTTTTGTGTATTTGCATTGTAGGTTCTTTCTCCTTTTCCAGAACTCACAGAAGATAGCATACTCACTCCACTGACCACCCAAGATTAGAATAAGGCATTACATATCCTCTAACAAACAGCAGTTTAGGGGTGATATAAAATCATCCCAAGCAACCAAGAATTCATTGGACACAAAAGCAGACATGAAAAACAGTCCATAGAGGCAGGAAGCCTGAATTAGTTTATAAGGTCCCCTGTGCTCCTTACAGCTGCCTCTTCTACAAAATGAGGATAATACTTATATTCCCTGGAGGCAAGAGGCTGAAAGAGGGCCTCTTCCAGGGTCTTCAGGATCCAAGATTTATGATGCTTGCTACCCCTCCTCCTACAGAGGTCTGCAGTCCAATTTCCTTCTGCTTTCACCAAGAGGTCAGACCCCTCTGTGGACACACTTTTTGGGAAGGATCCTAGGTATGTTCTCTTAAAGCAAACATTTATTTAAGTCAGCACCTCATCCCCTAAACTGGAAGTGTCAAAGAGCCCCTGAAGGGAAAGGTAAGGCCATTTAGGGTATATCTGAGGAACTGATTAGTTTTTCATCTTTTATTGTCACTTCTAATCAAAGCAAAGACTGTCACACTGCCTAGGGCAGCGAAGGACCTGGACCCATTTTAACTAGAGTCAAGTTTCCCTGAAAGATTTGTTTAGTTTGGCCCTCATGGCATTAAAAAATACAAAAAAAAGCCTTGAACTTGTTTCTAATATTTAAAATTGAAGGAATTAACATTTGGATTTCTATCTTCTGTGGAGAAGTCAGAAGCTCTGACAACAGTGGGCCTACGTTTCTAGATGGCAACAACTGGCTGCAGCAGAGAAGAGCTGCCTCTTGGGGACAGAGGCGGGTAAGGGGGGTGGCGAGTGCCCCTTGCTAGTGTGCCTCTGTCCTCACAACTCCCTACTGTGGAGCCTGCACACAGGTCACTTACTCACTTCTACTTTCAGTCTTCCCTGGTGAGCACCTGAGTTTAGTACCCCTAATTTAGGGGCGCCTGGTTGGCTCAGTGGATTAAAGCCTTTGCCTTTGGCTCTCGTGATCCCAGAGTCCTGAGACTGAGCCCCACATCGGGCTCTCTGCTAGGTAGGGAGCCTGCTTCCCCCCTCTCTCTGCCTGCTTCTCTGCCTACTTGTGATCTCTGTCAAATAAATAAATAAAATCTTAAAAAAAAAAACAAACCCTAATTTAAGAATTCCACTGATGTGATGTGGGAAATAATGACCTACAGGCATCAGGACGAACTGTTTCTTGACTGTATCACCACTTAGCCTGTGTCAGTGAAACACTCTGAAGGAGCATCTACCACCACAGCCAAAGGACGAGACTACAGGATGAATCTCATTCCCAGCGTTTCGCTTCTATATGAGGGAAGGAAAAAAACATCAGGCAGACCCTTCCATAGGCCTGAATAATTTTACGGATTATTTCCCCTGAGGCAAGGAACCACCATAATCTCTCTCTCTTCATTCACCAGAGCAATCCTTGCACTGTTGAAAATGCTGAGTTGCGTGTACTAACAAAATTCTAAACCTTCATCTTCTTTCTAGTACCTTGGTCTGTTCCAATTCTTTGTTCTTGGCTTGAATGATTGCTTCAAAGTCCTTCTTGCTGCGATTTAGTTCTTCCATTAGAGCCCGATGCTGCAGAAACACGGCAGATACATGATCAAGATGAGCTTATACTGCATCTTTCATTTTAGCCACACAGGAGCCTGCTCCATCAGTGGCTTTGGTTCAAGGGATCAATGGATTAGCAATTTCAAGAATGTCTTTGTTCCTTCAGGACAGCCCATTTACCTGCTGGTTTTCTTCAGGGAAGGGGGCAGCTAGGGAGGGAGGTAATCAAATCCATTAATCCCTCTGGGAGTAACCCAACCTCAATGGCCATCCAAATCAACTAAAGAATTTAAACTACCTTCCAGAGAGTCTGATTCTGTAGGTTTCGCTGGGGGCCCAGGAATGTGCATTTTTTTTTTTAAAAGCCACCCAAGTGATTCTGAGAACCAGAGTTCAAGAGATGGTAAAGTAATCTGAGGCTACCCAACACTGGGAGTGGCTTTTAAAGAATTAATCAGAGAGAACTAGAATTTCTAGATTATCATTTTCATTGAAATAAAAAAACCCTTTAACCTATTTATTCTACAAATCACATACTACATGCTTGTAAGGCAGTGCTGGCTGAACCCTGCCTGTGTGTTCCAGAAGCTGACACACTCAAGAGTTAACAGCTCAATCATTATGACTAACTGTCTACACTGAATGTCAAGAGATTCTACCTCTATGAAAATTTCTGAGCACCCTTGTGCTTACCTATAGCTTGCACTTTAATTCTCCCCTCAAATCCTTTCTTAAAAAAGGTGGAGGGGCGCCTGGGTGGCTCAGTGAGTTAAAGCTTCTGCCTTTGGCTCAGGTCATGATCCCAGGTCCAGGGATCAAGCCCCACATTGGGCTCTCTGCTCAGCAGGGAGCCTGCTTCCCCCTCTCTCTGCCTGTATCTCTGCCTACTTATCTCTGTCTGTCAAATAAATAAATTAAATCTTAAAAAAAAAAAATCTGTTCCTTTAAAAAAAAAAGGTGGAAAAGCTAAGTATTTCTAAAAAGATATTACTCAAGAAACAAACTTTAAATGTGTGGTCTCCCCACAAAAAGCAGTTATATCGGAAGGCCTGGGTATTCAACTGATTACAGTTGAATTACCACTGATTACATTTATGTGCCTAACTTACTCATCTATAAAATGGGACAACAGGTACCCCTCCTACATCAGTGTGAAGAGAAAGAAAATAACAGGTATGAAAGCATTTGGGAAAATTTTTAAAGCTCTATGTAAATGCAAGTTTTTGTAACTGCCTAGTACATAAAAAAGAATTGCTACAGAGGGACTCACAGGGTGACCAAAAACAACCACTGCTTCAGTTGAGAGAGTGGTATGTACTTAGGCATGTTGTTATAAACCATGACCTCAAAGTATCCCATTTTAGGCTAATGAATAGAGACTAGCCAAGTAC
>ML100678.1:14044-37552 GCA_003697995.1 Taxidea taxus jeffersonii
TTATGCTAAATGTTTTCCTATCTCTCAGGAGAGGGTGAGGAGTTGTGGGTACAAGGTAGTCAAAGATCCCTTGGGGATTTCCAAGTAGCAGAACCTTACTCTTTTCCAGTCAATATAAAAAAAAAAATCACAATACAATTTAATAATGCTCCAAATGAGAAATATGCCTACTTTCCCACCTTAGAAAATAAACAACCTTAGAAAATAAAATTCCAAAAAGACTGAATTTTCACCCAATTCTTTTCAAGGCTATTTGCACACCCCTTAGGGAAATCAAGGCAGGCATCCCCTCAAAGATTAACAATAATACGGGGCTGTTAGCTTCTAAGAATGTTGGGAGTAAGATATGCAATAAAAGAACATAAGAATAAATTCTCCTAAACAAATTCTAATGTAGTTGCTCACTATTCTCAAGGAGATTTGAACTATCCCACTAATCTCCTGACAAAACTTGCATCAAACTACTGATCATAAACACATAAAGGACAGAAGGTAAAGCAGATTTAAAAGATGCAAAAGAGCTTCTAAAAAAATTATCAGATGATAGTCAAATTACATGAAATAAATTACTGGCAATCTTTGAGGGGATTTTATTCCTGTGAGCCTTGCCCTTCCAGTAAATCGCTATGCTTTGCTGACTGTTAAACTCCACTCTCAACCTGACCTAAAACACTTAATTGGAACATTCTTGAAAGGTTTCTGGATGGCTTCAGCTCAGGAACAGGGAGGTAATAAAGGCCCTTGCAGGCCCTGACGGCGAAGTCATAGCTTGAAATTCCCCTCTGCTGCCCTCACCTTTCTGGAAGTGCAGCCACTTCCCCCAGAGAGCCTCCCAATTGCTATAGGCTCCGTCCCATCTTCACTAGAGCAACGTCTGCTCAGATTAAGATGTAAGTTTTCATGCTGAGGTCTGGCATGTCTGTGAGGCCAAATCTCCGACCTGACGGTGTGAGCAGCTGCTCTGTCTGCAGACTGGAGATGCTACGGAGGTGTGTGCTAAGCAGAGGAGGCAGCCAGTGGCCATGGGAAGCCCCAGCCCACTATAATCTCAGTACAGTGGCAAGAGACGAGTTACCTCCTGCAGAGCCTGGGCCAGCTGTTGCTTCAGGTCCTCTTCTCCTTGCTCCTTCTCCAAACCCTGCAAAGCCAAAAACAAAATGGAAGGTTTCCCTACAAGGAGGAGGATAAAAGAAACAAAATCTAGCAATAAGCAGAGCAGTCTGGCTTCTGTGAGCATCTGGAAACAATAGGGGGCAGGGAGCAGGTGGAGAATCTCCCGTTTTACTTCCAGTGGTTGGCAGTAAGGGCTTTGAGCAGTGCGAACTACTCAAAGACCGCACACCTCAGGGCTGTCACCTTCAAGCTACCACTCAGGCTGCTCTGGAGAGAACCCCCAGGTAATACTGAGTCTCCTTCGCAGGCTAACACATGACTCTCAGAAAGATGTAAACTGAGAGCTTCAAAGCCACCAAATATCTAAACTCAGATATGACCCCCTAAGTTGACACTCACAAGCTCTACCACGTTTCTTCCCTCAATTCTGGCTGCCCTATCTCTTAGTGTGAGTCTCCACCACTTCTACCCCATAAACTGTTTTGCCTCCTTGCTGCAATTATGCTCTGTTTTCTCCATTGGCCCCTTCTGATATGGATGCCTTCCACATCATTGTTTCCCTGTGTCCAGCACCTTCTACAAGACCCTGTGTGCCCTTCCCTCTTTACTTTAAGAATTACCTACCCATTTAATATGCCAACTGGAAATTATTCTCTAATTTAAATATATATTGACTTAAAACTGTCCTGATCATTTTATGTGTATATCTCACCTCTTCAACAAGATTTATTTCTTAATGGCAAAAACCATTTATTAAGCATCTTTAAAACCACCTGAACTCCAAGTATCATACACCAAGCAATGTAAGTGCTCAAAAAAAAAAAAAATCTGTGTGAAGCAGCTACAGTTAAATGAGTTTCTGAACAAGTAGTAGGAGTAGAATAAATCCTTAGGGGTTGGTGGGAGAGGGAAATGCAGCTCATAAACAGAGGACTAGATACATTTCACCATGAGCTATTTATATACGACCCTCAAATACCCCAGAAATTCTCTAAGCCAGTCCTTTCTTCCTTTACCATTTTGATACAGAAAAAAATTTTATAGCGACACCTGAAGGATGATCAAAGCAGTCACAAATATTAATTAATAATAACTCTGGTAAAGGTGTCATGCACTAAATATGTAAAGACGAACTCCCTCTATTGACTTCAAGAACTAGTCCATGCTGGTAAGGGAAGCAAAAAAGTACACATAAGCAAGTACTGCATATCCTCAGAAAGACCTATTTAATCCATGGCCTTCAATCATGCTACCAGTTCAAGGAGACAGCAGAGATTAGGAGGAAATTTATAAATTGTTCAGAAATAAGCCAACACTACTGGTCGTTCCTTGTCCTGAGCAAAGTAAACAAAACAGAAAAGCTTATCCACTTCAATCCTGATTGGTCCTTTTTATTTCTAAGTCAACAATGGGGAATTCTTGACATTCAGTATTATCTGAACAAGTAGGTGGGAGCAAATGTGTGCTTTTTGCCAGACGGGAACTGACATTTTGAACAGGGACCAGGATCAGCTCTAGTCTAGGAGCTTTGTGCAATCTAAGCAAATGACTCAGGGATGGGGACACATTTGGTCACTCTGACACAACTAAGACAGTCATTATTCTACCTTGCCACTAAAGGCACTGGGGAAGGTGGCTTATCACTCAGCCCAACAACTGAGTCATAGTATACCTGTTCCCTACTCAGGATAGAAGCAAAAACATTTTCTAGGTTAGCTACAGAGTTAACTAACCATCAGAGCTAGTTAGTTACCACGTACAACTGGGATGCCTCCCTGACCTATCGCTGTCTTGGGGCTAAATGGTTTGGCTTTGACATAGCAAAGAAAAATAATTCATAAGGACCTGGAGTGCACTGTGGTTCTGTGGCACCGACCTTCATCCAACCTCTCTCTGAACTTGCCTCAGTTATCAGGGGTCTCAGCTTTACATCCTGAGATCAGTTATGTCCTGGCTGGCTCTGCTAGCCACCTTACCCCAACATGGCACCCAAGCCCTGGCTCTTGACCATCACACTGAAGCCGTAACACTTTACTCCAACCCCTTTTCCCATCTCAAAGTCCTTAGTTCCCATTCCATCTCCTGTCCCTGGCACTCAGGACGTGGTCCCTGACCCAGAAACAGAAAACTGTGGCCAGAGGCTCACCAAAGGCCTGCCCATCCCTGAGGAGCACTGGCAGGTCCTTCCCTCCTGTGTGGTACCTGGAGATGCTGTTCCTCTTCCTGGAAAGTCTTCTCTAGCTGCTCCACTCTGGCCTGTTGCTGGGCCTGCTCTGCACACAGCTGGGACTGTAAGTCCTGTAGCTCCTGCTCCATTTTCACAATTTTCTTTGAGTTCCCCTTTTGGGTTTGCTTTTTCACCTTCAGGACAGCTACCTGTTTTTCCTGCATTTGTGTTTTCAGCTTCAGAATCCTGGACATGGTCACCTTGAACAGCTCCAAGCTGCTCTGAGATACTGAAGGGTTTGAGGCTTTCTGCTTCTTATGATGCAGCTCTATGACTTTTGCAGAGCCAGGGTGAACATGAGCCTCTGTGGCCTTCTCACTTGGCTCAAGAGAAGTCAACTTAGGATCCAAATATTCAGCAGGTTGACTGGCCACTTCACCTTTCCCATGAGACTTCACTGGTTGACCAGGTTCGCAAGACACTTTACTTATTTTGGATTTCAAATTTGAGGGGCCTTCAGCTCCAGGCCCCTCTAATTCATCCAAACTAAATTTCCTTTTAGTTCTCAATCCCCTATTTTTTCCTACCATCTGGTCATTCTTTGGGGCAAGACAAGGATACATCCTTTCCCAGTCTTCTTCAGTAACTTCATATTCATACTCTGCATTCTCCTTATTCTCCAGAGGTACTCCGAGCTGGATGTGGTCTCCCTTATGGATAGAATAGACCTTTAAAGGTTCTAGACGTTCTCTGTTCAGCCAAACACCATTCAGACTCTGGAGAAAGGGAAAGAAAGACGAAGTAAGCTTCATGATTTTCCACCTCTTAATGGAATTTCTCTCCTGCTGCTGCAAAACCTTGTCTTTTCAGAAGGAAAACCCTTGAGAACAAATAGGAAAGGTTCATAAACCATCACCCTCAGAAACAGCATTCTTCAAACAGCTTTGGCTTTTTACCTACATTTCACATTCCTATCTCCACAGAGAACTGCTCGTACAACAGGCAGGAATCACCTTATTACTGGCCGATGAATTACTCAAATAAATGCAGCAGCATTAAAAGAAACTGCAATTGAATAGTTCTTATTGACCTATACTGGGGGCAATGGCCCAAGACTGGAAAAACGGCTATTAGCGAAGGAAGCAACATCTAATGATGAGGTTCAAAAAGTAGGTTTAGCCAGGAAAGTCACACAAGCACTGTCTCTGAATGTGGCCCCCAAACACACTGGTGAATGAGCAAAGCACTTTCCAGTACATATAAACCTAATGTATTAGTACCTCGTACTGGGGCCAAACTATAGGTGGGATCTAACCCAATTAACAGCACCAGAGGTCCACTGGGGAACACAGCATAGTGGCTAAGAGCTGGTGCTCTGGCCCAGACAGACTTGAGTTCACAGCCCAAATGTACCTTAGCTTTATAAGTTACCTGGCCTTCAGTGATTTACTTAACCTCTATGTCCTGGTTTGTCTGCAAAACAGGGATAGTTTAATTCCTAACTCATACTTCTCTGTGAGGAATAAATGAAATAATACATGTAAAACACTGAGCACAGTGACTCACGTATAACAAATGCTTGGTAAATATTTACTTTAATGATTTAAATTAAACCACAGTGTAGGAGTTGAGAGCATGGACCCTGGAGTCACACTGCCTAGACTTGTAATCTGGCTTCATTACTTAATAGCTGTGTGACTCTGGGTAACTTTCTTAACCTCTCCACGCTCCAGTCACCACATCTATAAACTGGAGGATAATGATAGACCCTCCCTCATGGAGTTTGTGTAGATTTAATGAGATGACATATGTAATGTACTTAGAAAAGTGCCTGGCACATGGTAAGCATTATGTAAGTGTTCACTACTATTATTATGTTCTGGCTCAATCGACTTATCAACAGTCATTTCAATTCTGTGCTCACCATCTTGCAAGGTAAATATACCGAGTGTAAAAGTAGAAGATATGAAAACAACTTTTAGCAGCTGACTATGGAAAAGAAAACACGAGGGCACACATAAGTAAATGTGGGATTACATAGCATAGCCTATAAATGTAAAGGACTACCATGTAGAGCTGGGCTACAGAAGAGATGCTAAATAGAGATGACAGGTTCTAAAACAGATTTGAAACAAATGCAGGATTTAAAGTTTAAAAAGACAAGCATGGGGGGGGACCTCCTGGCTGGCTTGTTCTGAAAAGCATGAGACTCACGATCTCAGTGTTGTAAGTTCGAGCCCCACACTGGGGGTAGAAATTACTTAAATAAATAAATTTGGAAGGGAGGGATGGAGAGAGGAAAGGAAAAGACAAGTGGGCATTTTAACCCATTTGAAGAATTTGTCTTTGGGAGACAGGCCAGAGATGAAGGTCACATGTGAACTGGGACTAAGACTATGTTCAAGTTGGTAACTACAGCTACCTCCTCACAGCTAGAAAAGATACCTGGTCAACCCAAATATGAGGGATGGAGGCTTGACCACGAGGAACAGAGGACGAAGACTAGAGACTGGATCTCAGCTCTGGGTTGGTATTACACCCTTGTTTTTTATTTTATATTATGTGGCTAGAGGGGAAAGAGGAAGAGAAAAATGAACAAGATACATGTAGAAAGACTGACTTTAACTCACTGCCTTGGGCCTAACGTGGCTTATCTGGCCAACCTCCTCCTAACCTCTCTATTCATATTCAGCCTGAGAAATTATGAGAGTGATCAGTTCTGCTGACTTCTGAAACAACACAGGCAGGGGAAAAAAAAAAAAAAAAAGAGGAGGAGGGAGGCCAAAATAATCTATTTGAGAACAGTTCTATAGCAGAATAGTCGATTACAGATTATACACAGGAAAAAGTCCTCAGGGAAAGGAATATGACACAGGAGGCCACCTACTGCCAAGGTACAGATGTTTAAGAAAAATCTCAAAGACAAAGAGAAGGTTAAATAAAAGAAGGTTACAGAAGCAGCCTAAGTCTGGAACCTCTAAAAAATTGGGGCAAACCAAACCGTCTACTAGATCCTCTGCAGTAACCTGCCTCCTTTCAGAGCCCTTTATACCCAGAAAATAAACTCAACATTTTCCCATCCTATTGTACCCTTGAATCCCTGTTTATCTGTTCACCACTCCTTGGTGACATCTAGTGGTATACTTTGGACCACAGCCCTCAGTCAGGTCTGTTAACAAGGCGACTATAGAAAAGGTTGAAAATACCATGACTGTATAAGAACAACAGAATAGAGTACTGCCCAGGATATGATCTTAAGTGCACTGATTTAAATAAATCAAACTGTGTTCAAGCCTTTCTTTTTTTTTTTTTTTAAGATTTTATTTATTTATTTGAGAGAGAGAGACAGAAATAGCGAGAGAGAGCACATAAGCAGGGAAGGAAGAAGCAGACTCGCTGCTGAGCAGGGAGCCCGACACAGGGCTTGATCCCAGGACCCTGAGATCATGACCTGAGCTGAAGGCAGACATTTAACCAACTGAGCCACTCAGGTGTCCCGGTATTAGAAATTCTATACTAAAGCATAATATACAAACATAAAAGTGTACAAATCATAAATGTACAACTAGATGAATAATCACAAAGTGAACATCTCAGTGTAACTACAAGGTTTAAAAAAAAAATTCCATGGAAAGAACCTAGATGTCCATCAACAGATGAATGGATAAAGAAGATGTGGTATATATATACAATGGAATACTATGCAGCCATCAAAAGAAATGAAATCTTACCATTTGCGACAACATGGATGGAACTAGAGCGTATTATGCTTAGCGAAATAAGTCAACTGGAGAAAGACAACTATCACATGATCTCCCTGATATGAGGAAGTGGAGATGCAATGGGGGTGGGGGTTAAGGTGGTAGGAAAAGAAAAAATGAAACAAGATGGGATCGGGAGGGAGACAAACCAAAAGAGACTCTTAAGGTCATAAAACAAACTGAGGGGGGTCGGAGGGAGAGGGGTTGGGAGAGGGTGGTGGGTGGTGGGGTTACATTATGTTTAAATAAAAAAGCTAAAAAAATAAAAAAAATTCCACATTCTCAGCATCCCAGAACGCCTTCTTCCCTCTAGTCACTAAGCCCCTCCCTGCTCCATAAGGGGACTACTAGTCTGGCTTAACATCACACATTAGTTCTGCCTAGTTTGGACAATTATATAAATGGCATCATATAATATGTATTCTTTTGTGTTTGTCTTCTTTTACTCAATCTTGTTTGTGAAATTAATCCATGCCACTGGATACAGCAGTTCATTCATCTTCATTCTAGGATAGTGTTTCACTGTAAAATTGTATCCACTGTTGATGAACACTTGGGTTGTTTCTTTGGTAGTGAAAATATTATCAAGAGGTGTATATATATGTGCAACTGTAATAAATAATGCCAAATAATTTTCAAAAATTGTTGTACCAATTTATACTTCTACCAAAAGACTATCTGCCCTCTATCCTTGCTAATGCCTGTGACTGTCAGTATTTAATTTTAGCCACTCTGGCGGGTATGTAGTGGTATTCCATTGTGGTTTTAATTTGCATTTCCCTGATCACTAATGAGGTTGAACAACTTCTCAAGGATACTGAGCATTTGGATATAATCTTTTGTAAAGTGCCTGGCTCTTGCCCATTTTTAAAACTGGGTCATTTTTCTTTTTCTTATTGATTTGTTGGAGTTCTGTACTATTCAAACATAAATGTTTCACTGGTTATGTGGTTATGTGTTTAACAAATATCTTCTTCTACTCTGAGTCTGCCTTCCCACTCTGAATGGTGTCTTTTTGTTTTTTAGATTTTTTTTTTAAATTTTATTTATTTGACAGACAGAGATCACAAGTAGGCAGAGAGGCAGGTGGAGAGAGAGAGGAGGAAGCAGGCTCCTGGCTGAGCACAGAGCCCAATGCGGGGCTCGATCCCAGGACCTTGGGATCATGACCTGAGCAGAAGGCAGAGGTCTTAACCCACTGAGCCATCCAGGTGCCCCTGAATGGTGTGTTTTGATGAATGGAAGTTCTTAATCTTAATGCAATAAAGCAGAAGTTTTTTTAAAAGAACCCCAGGTAAGCCCAAGAACTGGAAATGGGGTTGAGAGCCACTGTTCTAGCTGTTGGAAGACCAGAAGCTGAACTATCCCAAGGAAGGTTTGTTCACGGACAATCAGATTCACCAGAGGCATTAAATGCCAGAGCCTACAGAAGCATGAAGTTAGGAATCACCAGGGAGCAGATGAACAACAACATGAGAGGAGGAGAAGAATGAGAAACGTTCAAACAACACACCTAAGTCTGGAGGACTGAAGGCAAGCAAACCCACCCAGGCATTTCAGAGTGACTCTGAAACAACCAATTTTCTGAAAGAGCTTGATATTAATATATAAGATGAGCCATCTGAAGAGCTTTTCAACTGAAATGTACACAACTACAACATTCTCTGTGCAGAGTCAGCAGTCCTCCAAGGTTTTTCTTTTTTTAGCCAATTTAAACTAAAATTGCGTTTGTTGCAATTTTTGGATCTGTACTTAAGCTTTCACTTTCTGGCCATTCCAGCATATAAGAGATACCACTTAATGAAGAGAGAATGCAGTTCTGAGTTTTGAATTATTAGAAATCTCTACCTCTTGAAAAGACTTGGCAAGTGACTTCAAATGTGACCATAACAATAATGTCCTGCACCTGAAATTCAAATCCTTCATCAGAAGAAGAGGACTGCCAAGGCATCATGCCAGAAAAAAGTCACAAAGAAAAGGAGCATCTGTTAAGGAAAAAAAAAGGAAGGGGCAGCGGGGTGCTTTTACCTGTAAGAACAGTTGCTCCATCAAAACACTCGAGTCACAGCTTCTCTTAAAAATCAGTTACCTCACAAATGGAATCAAAGCTAAAAGGCTTAAGCCAGCAAAGACTTGGAAGAAGCAGGAGCCTGCCTTTGCTCTGCATTATCTGTCTGAGCCCTAAAAGAGGAGTCTCATGGTAACAACAGCCCTAGAAGAAAGGGTACATGGCAAATGCTGGAAAGCAGCCCAGAAGCAGTCATGATCTGTAGCTGGCGTGAGCTGTCTCTGTGTTCCTGAGGCTGACGTTCAAGGAACACTAAAATCAGTCGGCTGGTGGCTTCCCAACCTCAAAATCCGCTATTCCACAAATGGAACACATCCATACTGCACATAACCAGGACAGAAGCATGAGAGAAGTCACCTTTCTAATACTGCAACCCCATTTCTCAGACAGCCAGTTCTGATAAGGAAAACACTTTTTCCTAAGGTGATTTGATATAAGCTATTGCAGGGGCTTTAAAACCTGGCATCTACAACTTAGATATGCATCATTAATTTTTTCTTAATTCTACAACTGGTACAGGTTTCCCCTGATATCCAAAAGTAGAGTGTTCCCATGACTCCTTTCTTCATAAGCCAATAGTGTAAAGCAAAGCAATTATCATTAACTTATACGGAAATTTTTTTTATTGTTCCCAGACCCAAAATATAACCTCTCTTAGGCTTTTCTGCTACCTTAGGACATCGCCTGCTAACAGACGCACAAAATTAATCGAGATTAAAGTACAGATGCTCACGGACACAGTTCAAAGCTATGGCACCTTGATGCTGAGATGCTGAGTGTAGTTCCCTGGGAAAGAGCTTAGCAGGGCCACTCGCAATGCTCTGGTTTGTGCTGCCTCTACCACAGCTCACTGCAAAACAAATGGTAAACACTATTTTTGCCTTTTTTTTGTAAAAGTGAAAATCCTCTTCTGATTTCTTTTCATTAGCAAACACAGGCACCAATGTAGGTCTTTTGTAAAAGCAAAATGTAGGATATGTAATGTGAACTTTCCAAAAGCAGGTCAAACCTATAGAGCAAATCAATGCACTTCACAGGTGTTTGACAACAGGACATAGCAGAGACTTATTTGAGTTGGAGCCCTTGCTCATGCACTCACTCAACCAGTCAGTTAGAAGACCCTCTCCTTCAATGCAGTGCCAACTCAACTTCATCCTACTCAGGAAGGTAGTTTCTCAACAGCTTAAATCTAGCAGTTTTAAGAATGCGAAATAAGGCAGGCCTGCGGGATACCTGTGATATTGTGAATTATAATAAGAAATACATACTTGGTCTTTATCCCAGCTTCTAGCACAGAGCTCCTAAAAACTCTTAGAATTTCCTAAGTGGTGAGACAGAAATGTGTCTTTTAGTACGTTAATGAGGCAACCCTGGTCCAGCCCCAGGTGACATAAGGATAGGGTCTATTTGCTAGGGTTTGGAGGGTTGAAACTTCCAGTCTCACCCTTCAACCTTCTGGGAGGAGAGAGGGGCTGGACATTGAACTGATCACCAATGCCCAAAGATTTAATCAATCTGTGCTATGTAACAGAGCCTCCATAGAAACCCAAAAGAATGGGTTCCGAGAGCTTCTGGATTGGTGACTACATGGAGGTGTTGAGGGAGTGGCACACCCAGACAGGACGTGAAAGCTCTATGCCCTTTCCCGAATAACTTGCTCTACACATCTCTTCTGCCTGGATGTTCATCTGTATCCTTTGTTCCTAGCCTTTCATAATAAACTGGTAAACATAAACAAATGTTTCCCTGAGTTCTGTGAGCCACTCTAGCTAATTAATCAAATCCAAAGGGGAAGGAGGTCATTGGAACCAACTGGTTCCAGTTGGTTAGAAGTACAAGTAAACAATCTGGGTTGTGACAGGCATCCTTGGAGCCTCCAATCTACAGCTGTTGGTCAGAAGCATAGGTGCTCACCTGTGGAATCCCATGCTACCAGAACTAAGATGAAGAGCAGGGCACTGAGCTGGCGTCTCAAGCATTGTTTGGCGGTGTGAGGGTAACCCCCACACCCACTCACCAAACACACCTCAGAACTGGTCTCAAACTGTTTACTACCCTTCCTTCTAACAGATGCCTGTACAACCCTTCTAACCAGAGCCCAGTAAGATGATGTCTGAAGACATTTCTTACTTCCTAATGCCTTAGCTGTCAACATTCAAATTTCTCTCAGCATGTAGTCTCTATTTTCATAGTACCCCTGGGTAGGCTTGTGTATCTGCACTTTAGGTGCTTCCTAATTGCTGGGCTTTACACACTATTTCACTTCCCTTAGTATTCACACCAGACCAGTGCTTTTTCAAATCTGTTTAAAGGAGGAAAGTCCTGTACTCAAAGGAAGTCTTCCTCAAGACACGAATATGTAAAATGGATTTAAAAGGGGGTGGGAGTGTAGTTCCAATAGAAAGGAACTAGGAAGGGAAGAAGCTAAGTGCAGTCAGCTCAGCTCCTTCCTCCTCCTAATGCTCTAAACTACAGGTGTACTCTAGAACATGCATCGGATTTTTCCCAAGGTCTCTGTACCTATGACTCACAGAGGCCAATTCCTCCAGTCACTTAGTCTAATTTCTGCAGCAGGACCTACTGCCCCAATTCAAGAGTTTCCTTCAAAGTAATGAGCTTTTGTTCAAGTCCTTAGAAATTATTTTGGTATAATCTAATCTCTGGCAGCATACATAATGGTTGTGGGGAAGACAACTAGGTGGCTAGGGGAGAAGATTTACTTTTGAACCTTTTAATTTTATATTCTGTATTACCTATGCAAAAAAAAAAGTAATTTAAAAATAAACAAAAATTCAGTAAAAGTCATTAGGCATCTGTAAATTCCTGTACCTTGTTGTCCATAATTGTCCACTGGCCCTCGACATTCTGCTTCAAAACACAGTGGTTTCGGGAAATCATCAGAGGGCAGATTTTTGATACCAGCTGGTATGTGACACCAAATCCTCGCCCTATAGTCACCTAGGAAGACAACAATGTAAGAGACACAATCAGTCATTTTGCTGAAAAGGGAGGTCCTTTACAATCTTGTCAAGAAGCAATATTCACACGTCCTGACTTATGAAACCAGACCCTCGTAAAACCCATACTGCTTATCAGCTATCTCCTTCAGCTACCACGGGAGCCACCAGGTAGAAAAAGGCAAGAAGTTCTGACAAGAAGAGACAGTTGAATGAAGTTAATCATGGAATGTCAGGATTGGGAGGACCCTGAGTTTTTATCATGAGATGGAGGAATCCTTTCCACATACCCCCATCAACTAGTCTTAGTTGCCAAGTCTTGTGCTGCCAAGAACTACAGCCTCTATACAAGACAGTCCTTCCAAATTTTCAATGGCCCTGATTTGGTGTCTTTCTTCCTATAAATTCCATCCGTTGGTTCTGGCTCTCCCCTGAACACCATGAAAAACTCCAATCCCCCTTCCACTTGACAGCTATAAAGTGTCTACTTAGTCTTCTCTTTTCTTGGCCCTATGTTCCCAGTTACTTCAAACTTAACTCCCATGGCAAAGGTTTGCATCCCTTTGCTAGCCTAATACATCTGTTAAGGGGCTCCTGGTTTATTTTTACTCCCAGATGTCACATTTTTTAAAAATAATTTTTAAAACACAGTCAAATGCAAGCATCACTTTCCCAGTTCTAGATATCATCACTGGAGCATATAAATTGCATTAGCTTTCACAGCAGATCTATCATGCTGCCAATGTATCCTCAGGCTTAGGAATGATTAAATTTCTTGGTCTAACCTTCCTCCAAGAATTGCTATGCTAAGTCATGTCTCTTCTGTCCTATACTTGACTAGTTGGTACATTTGGATTCGAGGGCAGGACCTTATATTGATTCCTATTAAATTTCATCTTGTTAGTTCAGCCTATCACATGAGCTTGTCAAGACCTTTCTGAATTTTTAATCTGCCATCAGACATATTCAATATCCCTTCCAGCTTTGACTCATCCACCATATTGATATGAGGCCTTCTATACATTCATTTAAGACACAGATAAAAAGATTGAAACAGGATGTAGCCAAAGGCAAACCTCCCAGGAAAGCCTAGTAAACATTCCACCATACTATCTGGGTACACCTTTAACCAGTTGTAATTTAATCAGAAGTCTTTGGATCAAGTCCATATTTTCTATCTTATCCATGAGGACAGCATGAGAATCTTGGAAAAAGGTTGCAAAGAAGCCTCAGTTCTTATCTGTCACACTTTTCTGATGGACCAGTCTAGTTTATAATAACCCTGTCAAGGAAGAAAATGAAATTCCCCTGAGATTTAGATCTTAGAATCCCCTGCTGCTTCTTTTTGGTATACAAGCCACCTCTATAATAACCCATACCATAACCTTAGCTAAGAACAGTAAGCCAAATGGCCTGTGGTTTTCTAAAAGCTACCCATTTTGTTCTTTTTGAAAATCTTCCAGAATAATGCCAGTCCTCCTCAGTTCCTCAAAGACCATCATGACTCTCCTTGCCCCCAGTCTATGCTTCCCCTAAAACTCTCATCACAGTAACTGACACTACCATCCAAGCAACTGCTTAGCCCAAAATCCAGGAGCCATCTTTGATTTTTCTGTCCCCCCTCCTCACATTCAAATCATCAGCAAATTCTACTGGTTGTAATTCAGATATATCTCAAACCTGTTCACTTCTCTCTATCTCTATGGCCTTAGTCCAAACAACCTGACCTCCTCCAGCTGTTTTTACTCCTGCTCTGCATTCCCCCACTCCAACCAACTTCATTTTCCATACAGCAGCTGGAGTGGTAATGTAAAATCTTTAAAACAGACCATTTCCCTTCTTTCCAAACCACATTAATAATCCAAACTTCCTTCCATAGCCTATAAGGCCTGAATGTCCCAACCCCTACAGCTCCTTAGTCTTATCTCATACTACAGTCAGAAACACTTACCACCACCTGAGAGTCTTTCCTCCAGTCCCCTCTACTTAAAACACTCTTCTGAGACATCTGTAGGGGCTCCTTCTCATCTTTCAAGTTTCAACTCCTCAAGGGCCTATCCTGATTACCCTAAAGTTGTTGCCTGCTCCCTCCCCCACCATTGCATTCCTTCATGTTGTTAGTATGCACTTATCACAATCCAAAATTATCTTGTTTCCTTTACCTATTCCCACCCCTTATTAAAACATAAATTTCAGGGGCACCTGGGTGGCTCAGTGGGTTAAAGCCTCTGCCTTCGGCTCAGGTCATGATCCCAGGGTCCTGGGATCGAGACTGCTTCCTCCTCTCTCTCTGCCTGCCTCTCTGCCTACTTGTGATCTCTATCTGTCAAATAAATAAAATCTTTAAAAAAACAACAAAAAAAAACCCCATAAATTTCATAAGCAGGGAACTTATCTATCACTGTACCACTGTATTTCTGTACCTGGGACAGTGCTTAGTAAATACGTGTGAGTGAATAAAGGAATAAAGAGCTTATGAGAGTCCTCCCAGATTCAAGGATGAGCACTTTTCAGGTCAGAAGTTGGAAACTGGGTTATTATCAATGGAAACTATAGAGCAGCAGCCAGGAACTCTTACAATTTGACTTAAGTTCTTCAGTTCTTTTTTTTTTTTTTTTAACATTTTATTTATTCATTTAATAGAGGGAGAGTACAAGCAGGCAGAGCAGCAGGCAGAGTAGGAGGGAGAAGCAGGCTCCCTGCTGAGTCAGGAGCCAGATGTGGGACTCAGTCCCAGGACCCTGGGATCACCACTGGAACCAAAGGCAGCTGCTCAACAAAATGAGCCACCCAGGCATCCCAGTTCTTCAGTTCTTTGAACAGTTTGCCAGAAATTCCATTTACTATCCAACTTCCCCTGAATATATCTATATAATATTTAAAGGATATTTAATTATATATATATAGATTTAAAGAATAATTTTATTATTTATGTATGTATGTATGTATGTATGTATGTAAGAGATATATACAGTGCCGGGTGGCTCAGTTGTTCAGCGTCTGCCTTCCGCTCAGGTCATGATCCCCGAGTGCCGGGATTGAGCTCCCTACTCAGCATAGAGCTTGCTTCTCCCTCTCCCTCTGCCTGCTGCTCCCCTTGCTTGTGCTCCCTCTCTCACTATGTCTCTCTCTAATAAATAAATAGTATCTTTAAAAAAATAAAGGATAAAAATGGAATGTTTAGGGGCACCTGGGCAGCTCAGGGGGTTAAGCCTCTGCCTTCCACTTAGGTCATGATCTCAGGGTCCTAGGACTGAGCCCAGCATCGAGCTCTCTGATCAGCAGGGAGCCTGCTTCCCGCCCTCTGCCCGCCTCACTGCCTACTTGTGGTCTCCCTGTCAAATAAGTAAAATCTTAAAAAAAAATAAAATAAAATGGAATATTAGGGGCACCTGGGTGGCTCAGCCAGTAGAACATACACCTCTTGACCTCAGGGTCACGAGGTCAAGCCCCATGAGGGGCATGGAGCCTACTTAAAATCATTTATTTATTTATTCATTTAAATTTTTTAGAGATGAAATGTTTAAGGGTTTATCTGTCATCCTGGAACGGTTAAGAATTTCCATGTAGGTAGCTTGCTTGCTTTCTTTTTTTTTTTTTTAACTTGAAAGAGAGCTGAGCATGGAGCCTATAATGGGGCTTGATCTCATGACCCTGAGCTGAAATCAAGACTCACCCGCCTAACCAACTGAGTCACCCGGGTACTCTGGTAGCTTTATTTCTAATAAAGGAATACGCCATTTTACATTTACAGGCCATTTTAATACTTGAGAGGAGACAGCCCGGTTGCCATTGAGAGCTGTCTGGATAAAGTATTACAGAAAAGAGAGATGAGTGCCTTTTTCTGAAATAGTCTCCTACAGAGTCTGAATCCAGGGAAGTAAGGAACCACTCTTTTTTGTCGTTCCCTTTACAGTCTGGTCCTATAATTTACCTAGGTACACCAAGGTTAGAGTCTGTAGTGTGCTTATCTGGATAGTCCAGCATTATTTGCACATAAAAGTAAATTTCCCATGAGAACTGAGTGCCAACAAACCACCAATCCAAGTGTTGGGGGTTGTTCCTATTTACAACAGTTTTGCAAGCCATTGTTCTTACCCATCTTGGTTGCCAGCTCACTTCTCTTGGGCATGACTCCTATTCTTTCCCAGATGGCTAGCAAATACTCTAGAACCATCCTTTCCCTTTCCAAGCCCTTTGGGGCAAAAAAGCTTCATGAAAACCAAATACAAGAAAAGAAAAAGAGAAAAACAAGGATAATATGGTTCTTCCAAAAGACCTAGATATTTGTAAGACCTAGATAATTCACAATACATCTCTATCTAATTTGTTTTTCCCCCAAACTCTCCAGATTGGTTCAAGAAGTTTAAGGACAGGGGTGCCTGGCTGGCTCAGTTGGTGGAACAAGCAACTCTTGATCTCAGGGTCCTGAGTTTGAGCCCCACGATGGGAGCAGAGATTACTTAATCAAAAACAAAAATAAAACCAAAAAAAGGCAAACAAAAGGCCTCTTTGGCAGGGCGAGGTGCGTGGAGTGGGGGAAGAAGTTTGAGTACACCCATTCAGACAATTTACTGCTGTATTCCCTCCAGTGAAATGAGAAGAACCTTGTTTTATTGTTTTATCTGGGAAACTGGAGACTTTGAGGGGGACTGGAAAGGCAGGAAACTGATTCTGCTGCTCTAACTAAATCATATAAGTACACATCCTAAATCTTATGCACACCGCCTTGTGCTATGGTTTTGGGCCCACTAAAATAAGTTAGACTTCATCTCTTGCCTTAATTCAGACCTCTCTTCATACACACTGCAAGCTATGCTCCAACTACTTCCTAATACCAGACCCTGCAGACAGCCAGGCCTGGCAGGTCTCTTACACAGCACCCCGGACAAGTCAGTCTTCCTACTATGTCTTTACCACGTTCACTGTGGTTTGTATGTGTGTCTACCCACAGAGGTGGCCCTACACAAAATTATCCAAAAGTTTAAAATACATGTGGGAATACTTTACAGTTCTTCTTGCTTTTGCTACAGGGGCTTTAATTTTTTTTGCCCCCAACTCCTATTTCTACTCCCAGTGCTATCAAGCTATTCAGAAGTAATGAATTAGTCCACATCAATTGAATCTGAAAGAATGTTAACAACTGACTAAGTACTTTATAGGGCTGTGTGTGAGTGTGGGACACTTGCAGGGCTCAGATTAAGTAATACTTATAAAAGCCCAAACACAATACAAAATAGGGAATAGCTACTAATATTCAGGTATCGGTATCTTCATTTGTTAAACTTCCCAAAGGTAAATGTTTTTGGAAAAAGCCAGGCAGGGAAAGGTCAATGTTCAAGCTAAAAGAATGTGTGCTGAGAGGTGCCTGGGTAGCTCAGTTGGTTAAGCATCAAACTGTCAGTTTTTGCTCAAGTCATGATCTCAGGGTTGTGGAATCGAGCCCTGTGCAGTGGGATAGAGCCGCATGTCAAGCTCAGCACTCAGCGGGGCGTCTGCTTCAGATTCTCTTCTTCTGTCCCCTCTCCAACAGGTTCTCACTCTCTTTTTCTAAAATAAATAAATAAAATCTTAGGGGGAAAAGAAGAAAATTTGTGCCTAATGTGGACTCCAGGCACTGATACCTGGATAGAAGAGAGATTTGGGGGAAGAGGTGTCTTCCTGCTGTTCTTCAAATCACAGCACCCAAGGAACCACTTAAAACCTCCTAATCAGATGCCTGAGTGGCTCAGTGGGTTAAACTGCTGCCTTCAGCTCAGGTCATGATCCTAGGTCCTGGGACTGAGTCCCGCATCGGGCTCCTTGCTTGGCGGGGAATCTGCTTCTCTCTCTGCCTCTGCCTGCCACTTTGCCTGCTTGTGCGCTCTCTGACAAATAAATAAAATCTAAAAAATAGAATAAAATAAAACCTCCTAATCTAGCAGTTAAGGCTGGACCCGACTCCCATCTCTGACTTGAGGAACCACTGTTCTAGGATGGTACTAAATAATCCACATCTTGGCACTTGACTGTACAGCCTGCATGGCTCTCTCAGATCGCTTCACTGTATAAAACTATCTTTCCTCATTCAAGCAATAAACTCTTTTGACGGCAAAGTCGCTATTATTTGTCCCTCTCAAAATACACCAAAAAACATAAATAATAAATATCTGGGAGACTGAACTGAGACTATGTAGCTTATAGAAAAACCATATAATTAAACACATATGATAATCAAAAGACTATTTTTCATACAAATTATTTCCAAAACCCAAATCGTTCCCAGTCACCACCACAAGATGGTCCCTGATCCATCCAGCTCTCCTTCCAGAGCTGACAGCACTCTAACTCGCTCTGCTCCCTCTTCTATCACTCTCTCTAAAGCACCACACCAGCGGCCCTCAACTGGAACAGTGCCTCACCCTTCCTCTTTTTTCTTTTTTGCATTCATGAGCGCATTAGAAAACATTACAAGCGACCTCTGGAGAGGGCAGCTGTAATATTTCTGAATCCCTACCCCCAGCCCACCTCAGGGGGTGCCACTCGGCTCGTACCAAGACTCACAGGATAAATATGGACCCTCCCAAAGCGTCAATTTTCCCAAGAGTTGAAAAGGAAGACATTTTTACATTAATATTTACGGCTTTTAAAAGGACATGACCTAACCTCACAGTCTTTTTCAAAAGAAACTCTAGAAAGTTCATGTTTTTCCGCTCCGCCCCGCCCCCCCCCCCCCGACGCTGGGCGCTTTGGGACTCCGGGTGGAAGTTGGGGCAGCTCCGCCGCCAGAGTCGGACACCACAGGGCTCCGTCCGATCCAAACAGGGGCTGTCTCAGTCCCCTGCCCAACCCAGTCGTCTCTTTCCCCTCCAAACCCCAGCAGGTCCGCACATCCTCCACGCCCACCCCTCCAGCCCCTCCACCCGCTCCTTCCCGCAACCCTGACTCCCGCCCGAGCTCGTACCGCAGGCCCAGGCCTCTCTCAGAGGGGCCATCTTTTCTCCCGAGCGGTCCCCACGTCCCCCCTTCAAACACTTCGCACCTCGACCCCCCAACCGCCCGCATCAGAACCCCTTTCTCCTCTCCCTCAGGAACCCCTCTTCACATCTCTCCCCTCCCACCGGCTCCCACCTCCTCTCTTCCATTCATCCCTCCCGCCCGGACGCCCCGACTCCCTCCCGGCCCTGCTTCCTCCAACCCCCTTCCCCTGCCCAAGCACTCCTCCCCCTCACCTCGTTTCCGTCCTCCAGCAGCAGCCACTCGGCGTTCATCCCTACCCGCCGCAAGCACCAGCTTCGGCCACCGGCGCGGTCTCCCGTGACCAACGAGCCGGGCTCCTCCATAGCCCACTCTACCCTGGGTCGCCGTCAGCACAGAGCGAGACCCCCGCCCGGGTTCCCGCCGCCTCTCAGCTGCGTCGCCGGCGCCATACCTAAACAACAGACAGAAGCAATCGCTACGCGCTCGCGATCGATGTGAACACCCGCTCCGGCTCCGCGCCCCGCCCGCTCCGCCAGTAAACCGGAGTCACTGCGCCTGCGCCTGAAGGAGGCTGCGGCGAGGGCGGCACAGGTGTGCGGTGTTTTAGACCCAGGTGGACCAGGGTCGTCCGGAAGCTGCTTTTCTCCAGAACCGCCACCCCAGTCCTAGCCGCCACTAGATGGAATCTCTTCTCACCTTACTCACCCCCATCTTTTGAAATTTGATTTTGCGGGGCACCTGAGTGGCTCAGTCCTTAAGGGTCTGCTTTGGGTTCAGGTCATGATCCCAGAGTTCTGGGGTCCGACCCCGCATGGGGCTCCCTGCTCAGCCAGAAGCCTGCTTCTCCCTCTCCCACTCCTCCTACTTGTGTTCCCTCTCTCGCTATGTCTCTGTCAAATAAATAAAAATCTTAAAAAAATTTTTTTTGGCTTTATGATGAGTTCCATGTTACCTAAAAACTATAACCAACTTTTAAGCAACTTTAAACTTGTGATAAATTAAAAATATGTTAAGTCTGGGGGCACCTGGCCGGCTCAGTTAGTACAACAGGAGACTCTTGATCTCCCGCTGTGAGTTCAAGCCCCACCTTGGGTGTAGAGCTTACTTAAAAAGAGAGAGAGAGAGAGAAGGAGCACAAAATGTGTTGAGACTTCCTAAATAGCATCTGTTTTGCATGACATCCTTTTACTACTGAATTTTTCAAAACTTATAGTAGATAAATCTATGGAGGCAGAAATCAGTTATCTGGGGCTAGGTGTGGGAGCCAGGACTAAACGCAGAACAGACATGAAAGAATTTCGGGAGGTGATAGAAATGTTCCCAAACTGGATTGTGGTGATGATTGCACAATTGCATACATTTACTGAAATGACTGAAAAGTCATTGAAGCATTACATACACTCCCACTGAGCAAATCTATGGTATGTAAACTATTTTCTTAAATTCTGTCAGGGGAAATAATATATACTAAATGAATCATACAAAGCACAACAGCAAAGGCTAACATTGAGAACTAAGTGCCAAGTACCAGGCCAAGCATCCTACATACTTTATCTTATATGCTCCCCACAGACACTATGATGATAGTGGTTACAACAATAATTCTTATTTTAAGGTCGATGAGAAAAGAGGCACAGAGAGGTTTAGCAGTCTTCTCCAAGTAACAAGTTAAATGATAGAGTAGAATGCCAATTCAGTTCTAATTTCCTAACCATGGTTGCAACCCCAGCCTGGAGTTTTATCTGTGTGATGTGGTCAGATCAAGAATTTTGGCCTGAGGGGTGCTCAGCTGGTCAAGCATGTGACTCTTGGTTTTGGCTCAGGTCAGGATCTCAGGATCTCCACACTGTCTCCAAGCTCAGCATGGAGTCTGCTTGTCCCTCCCTCTCCCTCTCTACTCTTCCCCAACTCCCCCTCAAATAAATAAATAAAATCTTAAAAAAGAAAAAGAATTTCAGCCTATGATGTCAAAGAGGGTCAGGAAAATGGGTGGGAGCCACAACTGTACTCATGCAAATGTTTCCCTAGGCTTTGGATTACGTTTCTGTTGGTGCCTTCACCCCCTTAGCATTCCATCCAGGAAAAGCAAAGTGCATCCAGAGACCATCCTTACATTTCATTGACATGTCCACTTAGGCTCCTCTTGACTGTGACAGTTTCTCAGACTTACCTTGTTTTTGACGACCTTGACAGTTTCGAGGAATACTGGCCAGGTATTTTGTAGAATGTCCCTAAACGGGGATTTGTCTGATGTTTTTCTCATGCTTAGAGTGGGTCTCTAGGTTTTAGAGAGGAAGACCATAGAGGTAAAATGTCATTCTCATCATATCATACTGAAGGTATATACTATTCACATGAATTATTACTATTGATGTTAACCTTGATCACCTGGCTGAGGTAGTGTTTGTCAGCTTTCTCTTCTGTAAAGTTCCTCTCCCCTTTTGCAGACTTTGTTTTTTGGAATTAGTGACCACGCACAGCCTACACTTAAGGAGTGGGGAGTTGGGGTACCTGGGTGTCTCAGTTGTTAAGCGTCTGTCTTCAGCTCAGGTCATGATCCCAGGATCCTGGGATTGAGCCCTGCATGGTGCTCCCCGCTCAGTGGAAGGCCTGCTTCTCCCCTCCGACTCCCCTTGCTTGTGTTCCCTCTCTTGCTGTCTTTCTTTGTCAAACAAACAAACAAACAAAAATGTAGTAAGGAGTTCTGCTCCACTTCCTTAAGAGCAGGGTATCTACATATATTACTTACAATTCTTTTGCATGGGAGGGGCACCTGGGTGGCTCAATGGGTTAAAGTGTGTGTCTCTTGGTTTCAACTTGGGCCATGACCTTAGGATCAAGATCCAGCCCTGTATCAAGCCCAGCATCAGGCCCCATGCTCTGAGGGGAGTCTACTTCCCCTCCCCTTTTGCCTCTGTCACTCATTTTCCCCCACTCGCCCATTTTCTCTCTCTTTTTCTCTCTCTCTAAAACAAATCTTTAAAGAAAAAGAATTCTTCTGCATGGGAGATTTATCTCTTCTCCCCCATTTATTTATTGAATCGTTATTCATATTGGTATGGACTCACGGATACTTATTTTATACTCTGCTTTGTAATCCAATACCACTTTATTTTGTTGCTCAAATTGTTCCTACTTTGGCTACATTGTCCCTTCGACATACTTGCATCATTGTGCTTTATAGAGCATACCCTTACTTTCTGACACAAGATGTTCTAGGCCTAGAGTCAACCAGTTCTCCAAGGAGCCCTGTTTCCTTTTATTGGGAAATGGAATTAGAAACCAAGACCTGGACCCTAAGTGTGCTTGTTGCCACTGTTACTGCTCCTAGGTTCTCTCAGCTGACAGGGAAGTAAATATTTGTATGAATACTAACTCTTCCATATCCCTGTATCTATGAATGTTTAAAATGTATGTATGCACTTATGTTGTATGTATGTAATGTATGTAGTAACACATATATCTCCATTGGTAAGCTCAACGTATGCATACAGATGGCTTACAACTCGAATGCATTACCACCTCGCCCCTGGATTGTTCCAATCATCCCCCCCACCCTTGCTTATCTGTAGCCTTCAACTCTAAAACTGAAAAGCCTGGGGGCACCTGGCTGGCTCAGTGGGTTAAAGCCTCTGCCTTTGGCTCAGGTCATGATCCCAGGGTCCTGGGATGGAACCCCACATCAGGCTCTCTGCTCAGCAGGGAGCCTGCTTCCCTTCCTCTCTCTCTGCCTGCCTCTCTGCCTATCTGTGATCTCTATCTGTCAAATAAATAAATAAAATATTAAAAAAACACAAAAACTGAAAAGCCTGGCTCCCACCATATGCTATCTATTTATCTAATCATCATCGTCAGTATACATATAGTGTTTTCAGAACTGTTAACCCCTACACCCGTGGGAAACACTATCAACTGGAATGCACTACTTATGCCCAGGTCTTTGACTTTTAGACTTACAGACTTCACTCATTTCCAAAGTTACTTGGGTGCCACCCTTTTCCCCCACCTAGTTCAAAGAGGTTATTTCATAGATTCTTCTGTCATGCTCTGTATTCTCTCTAGGATCCCCTGACCTCCTACAATGATCTTTTAAAATTCATAGACATTAAGGCTCACTTTGTAAAGTTCCATGAGTTTTGGCACATGTGTACTGTCAAGCATTATAGTATCATAGAGAATAGTTTCATCGCCCTAAAAAGTCTCCTGTGCTTCATCTTCTTGACCCTCCCCTATACCCTGTTTGTTTTATTTTACAACATATCCTAGGAATCACTCCATCGCAGGACAGATCTATATTCCTCCGTCCTCTTCTGTGTAGTATTCCGTTGTGCAGAAGTACCCTCGCTTCTTCAACCAGTCCTTGAATGATATATAGTTTGGCTCTTTCCAATCTTTCGTTACCACTTGTGGCCCTACAGTGAGTTAGTAGGTACTATTTATGAGTACCTATTATATGCTTTTCATATATTACCTTACTTGATC
>ML100679.1:527-29992 GCA_003697995.1 Taxidea taxus jeffersonii
GGGGCAGTGTTTTTACTGGATACATAAGGATACACACGTGGGTGGGCCTGCGAGCAAACTATATAATTACGAACACTGTGTCCTAGTTGGTAAATTTGTATACCCTGTTACGGTTTAGCGATTGTGAAATATATGTATACCAGAGAAGAACAAATAAGTAAATACATTGTAGAAAATGAGAGCCGTTTTCTTGAGGAGAAAGAAATGACAAATGTGAAAAGGGGGAAGACAGAAATGTCTCCAGTGGTGCTGAATTGGAATCAGGGGGTATTGGTGTATTCATGGCTTTGTTTAATATACATACAGATAGACCGGTATGGAAATAAATACAGATGTGTGTTGTGTGGGGGTTAGTGTATATGCAGAAAGACAGATGTGTATTTCCTAGCTCTATCCACTGGGAAGGACTAGAAGCAGTGCCAGCCCCACAGTGATGGGCGTGCCAGCACTCAGACCTAGACTTTCACTGTCCTTGGGAAAGTGTTTGATGCCTGTGGCGCCAGAAGGAAGGAAGGGGTCAAACACATAAAAATAAAAGGGGGGGGGCGTACATCAACAGGGCACAGAGGTGAACCTGAATGAGCTCCCATAACCAAAGCTGGAACTTGAACAGCAAAATAATGGTAGTACTGTATCGAATAAAATAAGCATCCATGATCCCTGTTAATATAAACAACTGAATAAACACATAAATAGGGGAAAGGGACCACTCTCTCCCACAAAAGAATTCCAGTCAGCAAACATAGGAGGACTGTGGGAAACAGAAAACCACCATTAAAACATGACAGTAATAAGGGTTGAGGCAAGGCCTCAGTAAGATCATGGATGCTATAATTATTGGGCAGAATAAATAAATTAAGGTATTGGGCAAAAAGTTTAAGCAGAAATAGGATATTTGCATAAAGCATCTTTTCCAAAATATGTAATAATTACAAAGGGGAAAACAGTAACTTTATAGTAGATAAATCTGGCAGATACCACCTTGACCAAGACAACAAGGTAATACATATTGATATCCTGTGTCCCTGATATGTGCTGAGAAGGGCACATCAGCTCTGGCACCTTTCCCAGTAATCATGACAAAACACCAGACAAACCCAAATTGAGGGACATTCCACAAAACATCTGAGCAGGACTCTTTAGAAGTGCCAAGGTCATAAAAGACAGAGACGGAAGAAAGGTCATATTTTGGGAGAGATAGAGAAAGACATGGTAACACAAAGTAGGATCCTGAATTGGATCCCAGGACAAAGAACAGGCATTAGTGAAAGAATGGGTAAAATACAAATACGATTTGTAGAGGAGTTAATCACATTGCACCAATGTTAATTTCTTACATTTGATAATTTTGCTATGCAGGATGTAAAGACAAGGGGAAGATGCGTGAAGAGTATACAGGAATCTTATTATTTTTGTGACTCTGCTACAGTCTTAAATATTTTTTTTTAAGATTTTAATTATTTATTTGACACAGAGAGAGAGATCACAAGTAGGCATAGAGGCAGACAGGGGGAGGGGGAAGCAATCTCCTGCTGAGCAGAGAGCCCAGTTGCGGGGCTCAATCCCAGGACCCTGAGATCATGACCTGAGCTGAAGGCAGAGGCTTAACCCACTGAGCCACCCAGGCATCCCTTAAATATTTCAGAATTAAAACTTTAATTTTAATAAAGGATACTCTGGGGCACCTGGGTAGCTCAGTCCATTTAGTGTCTGCCTTCATTTCAGGTCATGATCTCAGGATCCTGGGATGGAGCCCCTCAAGGAGCCCGCTTCTTCCTCCCTCCACCCCCCAACTCGTGCTCTCTCTCTTGCTCTCAAATAAAGAAGTAAAATCTTTAAAAAAATAAAAAGGATACCCCTCAGTAACAAACTTTTAAAATAACATATAAAAAGAAGTTGCAGATACATTTTATGATGTTAAAAAGAAAGAAAACTTTAAAATTATGGTTCTTGAACATTTTTATTTCTCCAGAATACTCTTCCCCCCAAATAAATAAATAATTGCTGTCCACCATCACAAAGAGAAACTCTGATTAAATCACGCTCCTGTTCAAAAATCTTCAGTGGCTTCCTACTGACTTTCCACTGCATTGAATCTATCCCTGAAATTGCTCTGGTATCTGTTGCCTCCCTTTTCCCTGCTACTCCTGCACCCTGTACTCCCCCAAACTCACCTGGGACTCTGCTGCTTCCTTTATTCCACATTCCTGGAAATGCCTCTTGCCAGGACACTACTTGCCCAGAGCCCACGAATGTTCCCCAGCCTGAAGAAACCTTACCTTCCCTTGAACTCAGTCTCCCTCATGACCCTAATCAATTTCCAGTAACTGCCTGGGGCCTCTGCCCAGTGGCTATTTAAGGTGCTGTCCTCCAATTTTTCTAAGTCTCTCTTTGTGCGTGAGACCACATGGTGCTGTCCAGACAGCACCTAGAGTTAGACCAGGACCAACACACTCTTCAGTCCCCTTTTTCTTCCTTTAAGGATACATCCATGTCCTCTGCACCAGCATGGAGTATACCAGATGCCCAAAGAGTCTCCAGAACGCATGCTTACCAATTAGTTCTAGAAGGCAAGCACTCCCCCTGGTCTGCTTGGTGTTTCTTTCAAGGAAGCACATGACATTGAACCATAGGAGAATGGCGTTGCCATGCTGATTTAGGGTGACCCAGATTTGTTTTATGAATGGCAACTCTGCCAAAAATGTTTGCCCATGACCCTCACACCCTAGGGGTAGCTGTTTCAATTTCTATCTTGTATGATACTTGCCCTGAAAGGTCCATGCCATAATGACGTCTGTATTCCCTCCCCACAGTGGTTGCCTACCTCAGTGTCTCATACATAATAGATGCTCCATAAATCTTACAGAACGAATACCTGAAGGAATGAGTAACATCTCAGATATACATGTTTCTTTTGGTCTAAGATTCTAACTATGGCTTCTCTAAACAAATTCCTAGATTGTCCTCATTCTTCCGAGTGGCAAAGAGGGATTTCCAACGTCCCCCAGCCCTCCAGTCACTGACCTGACCGTTGATGTGCTGAAAGCTTATCAAGAAGGAACAAACACGCCTCCAGATTCTCTTGAGAGTAAACTGCAAGTGAACTTCAACTCCAAGACATGTGAAAACAGCCCAGCATGTGAGTGATGGTTGAGTGGTTTCAAGTTAGGCAGCCCGGTATTTTGGATTGAACAGTGCTTTGGCTGCAACAAATTGTGGTGATAGAACATATGTTTCCCGGGCTTTGCTTTTGATCTTCTGCTCCAAGGTTGAGGACACTCTCCCGAGGGGGAAAGAAAAAGGGAAAGAGAACTGGGTGGAAGAAAACGGACTTCAGCCATCATTGAAATGTTTCGTACCTGAAGCACAACCACCTTGAGAGAAGAACATGGTGGCCGCTCTTCACAGTCACCTGACTAAGGGCCTTGGGCTTGCTCCTGCCTTGGAGGGAAATGCACCACCACCGAGAGGCCCGCCCACAGCACCTGCACACTCACAATCAAGCCTGGGCTTGGCCCCCGCGGACATATGAGAAAAGAGGGCCTGCCAGAGCCACCAAGAGGGTGGGAGGCTGGCTGTTGCCAGGTCCACCCGCGTGGATCACAATGACTGCATGAGGTCATGGAATGTTGAAGAGGTGAGATGAAAGCGGCTCCTGAGTCACAAAGTCGCAGGCGGGTGGGCATCCTTTCGACGGGGCTCCCAGGAATCGGGCTGTACCACTTTCCCTGATGTTCCGGGGAAGCAGCGACTTCTCCCAGACAGAGTTGGGGTCCACTCCATGCCTGTCCTGTTCCCACCACAGCCCACTGTCCCCAGGGCTTGCTGGGATGGAAAGATAACTCCAGGCCCCCCTGGGATTTATCTATGTGAGGGGCAGGGTGCACAGACTTTGAGACAGAAGTGAATGGACGGGTGTGCTGCTTAGGGGAGCAGCAGAGAGGTGGCAAGAAGCTGACAGCAGCCCCCAGGAGGGCCCTGGAACCATGGACAATGATGAGCCTCTTGAGCCTGAGACACAAGGTGAACAGGCATCCTCTCTCTCACCTCTTGGGCCCTTCTGGGCTGTCTCAGTGTAATACCCAGGGATCACATGGACCCCGTAGCCCCCTCCCCTTCTCACTCAGGACCTCTCCTCTAGAAGTGGGATGGAGTGTCACAGTGACTTGGCTTCAGGGCTTCTCAAACAGGGAGTAAGAGAGTTGGGTGTGATGCTCTGCTAGAATTGGCTTGCCCTAGCTCTGGCTGATTTTCTTTTTCATTTTGTGAAAGAATGGGTAAAATACAAATACGATCTGTGGTGGAGATAATCAGCCATGTTGGGAATATTTACACCACCCAAATTGGCTAAACTACAAATCAGGATTACCCCACCCCCACCCCCGAGAGCCAGTTAAACATCTATGAGCATTCTACGCATTAGATGGAATTCTCAAATTGTAGGACTAATGAGGATATTAAGACTCAGAAAGTCATCACTTTTCGATGGCTGAGTTTGATGGCTAAGCCGCTGTATATCTTCCAACTACTGGGCTATGGCTCCATCCACCCCTTATCACGCAGACTGTCTTACCCTCTTGGAAATAAACACTAGAGCTTGGGTTTATGGATGACTAAGAAAACACAGACCTGCATGGACTCATTAGGAACCCACTATCTTAGAACCTAGGGGGTTAAAACTTGGGACCCACCGTCACAAATGCTCAGCCCACCCAAAGAATAGTTCTAATGGGTTCCTGGTGGCAGAGCATGGCTCCCCCAAACATTGCATCCCACAGAGGTGGGATGACTAGCTCTGGACCCTTGTATGAGCTTTTCAGGAACCCATGCTGATCCCAGATCAGTGGTCCAATGGCAGAAAACCCATGTCCAGCGAGTGTAGGGACTGGTGGGAGGAAAGCAAAGGGCATAGATACTTACTCATCGTAATTAATTTCAACTCCAGCAAGATTTTGCAAGTCCTTCCTTCTTCGTGGTCCTAAAAAGTTGGATTGGAAGGGAGAGAAGCTAGGTCAAGTTTTTAGGAATCGAGTTATCCTTCTTCCTCCTTGGGACTGTTCCTGTTCCACTTCATTTGACTTTTGACCCAAGTCACCTGCCCTGCTCCTGGCCTTCTGCAGCATGGCTTGTGCCCGCCACTGAGGAAGCCTAGGCATCGGCACACATCCTGTCCCGGAAAGAGTGAAGCAGACCCTGAACCCCACCCAACCCAATGAGAAGGGAAAGAATGAGCAAGGAGCCCGTCTCTGAGACTGGCCCAAAGCAGGGAACGGGCAGGAGAGGGGCGGGTGTTCAACACAAGACCCTGCAGGCCATCGGGGAGCAGCACTGGGTCCGGGAGGGACGGCTCGTGCAACGGAGCCCCCTGGCGGGACTGAAGGCACACTGCAGTTCCTCGGCACCCCGAGCCGGGTGAGGCTGGGGCGTCACAGGCTGTGGCCAGGACCGGCTTGCAGAGGAAGGGAGCATAGGTCCAGCTCCACGTGAAAGGCCAGCATCAGGAGATGAGTTTTTCTTCCAGATGAACCCGAAACAGAGCCAGCGCCACAGAACAGCGATGAAACCCTTTACTGTGAGGCCGAGGCTTCCGTGGCTGTGGATAAAGACAAGGCGGCCCGGGAGAGCTCAGAAACAGACCTGGAGATCGAAGGTGACAGTGGGCCCTTGGTGGGCGGGGTGGTGGCACACCCCCTTCCTCAGGAGCTGGAGGCTCTGCTCTCCTGGTGGGCCATGGCTCTTGGCCGGCGGGCCCTCCTGCACAAGGAGTGGGGCAGCAGCCTGGGGGTCCTCTTTATGCCACGTCCTCCTCGAGGCCGGCCCAGTGCTGGCAGCTGTAGCTGCCCTGTGCTCGTGGCCTCCCTGGTGAGCAGAGAGGTCACATCAGCTTGTTGGAAGCCAAACCCATACATGAATGGGGATTTCTGGCTTTCTCAAGGTTTCCGCACATGGCATCTTCTGTCATCTTGGCTAGCGACCCAGGAGGTAGTCTTATTACCTGCCTTTTAAAGAGGAGGAAACTGAGGCTTACGGAGATTGTGTGAGTTGCCCAAGGCCACGGAGAGCTGCTACCATTCGCTGATCCCCTCTTCACCCCACCCTGCTGACCTGTTTTCCTGCTCCATGTTGGGGGGGGCCCCGGAGTGTCTGTGGCCCATCTTGCCTCCTGGTGGCTTTCCTCTCTATTCACATTCAAGGTCTCCGTTCTCCTACTTGAGAGTTCGCCCTGGACAGAGCGAGTGTGCCTGGGAGGGGGGCAGACGGGGAAGGAGGGAGCTCTCTGAGTTGCAGCAAGAACTCTGTTATCACAAACAATGCCTTTACCCTCTCCCTCTCTGTTTCCCCAAGCAGGGAAGTGCCCAGAACCCCTGTGTAGCAAGGTGAGCACAGCGCTCACCCCACTGATGGGCTAGCCTGGAACTTCCAGCCTGAGGCTAGCCCAGTGGCCATCCTCTCATGTGCTCAGGCCTCTGGGTCAGCCAGTTCCTAAACCTCCCCACCCATGATCAACACACAGCGTCCCCTCCACGCAGGCCTCCTTCCTGACCCCAACCCTACCCCACGTCTTGTTGCTCTTCTGACTTCTTTCCATGTCAAGACATGCTGATTAGCATTTTCCATGCTAATGTACTGCTGTTTTCAACGTGGAATTTTACCTGGCTGGAGGGGGTGACAGATGGAAACTGGATGTTTTCTCCCATTTCCCTGCTTTCACCCCATTCTTCCCCCACCCCCCCAACTCCACACAAGAGATAACACTGTTTCAAGCTGCCTCCAAAATACAATAGTAGTTGGTGCCTGCCTGGCTCAATCGGTTCAGCGTCTGCCTCCGGCGCAGGTCACAATCTCGGAGTCCTGGGATCAAGCCCCGCATCAGGCTCCCTGCTCAACGGGGTGTCTGCTGCTCCCTCTCCCTCGGCTGCTCCCCTAGCTCATGCTCTCTCTCACTCTCTCAAATAAATAAATCTTTTTTAAAAATCAGATGAAATCCCACTGTAGTGACTACAGCTAGAAAGGGTCAGCAGAATGAAACAGCAGAATTAGTGCCAGGGACAAAGGTGGGGCTTACCGACCCTGCTGTGGCAAACAGACATGACATCTCCAATGGCAACTGTGCTGTGCTGGGGCAGAAATCCAGGGCCCAGCTCCTCCGGCTTCTCCTGTCCCTGCCGTGGGGACTGAGGTGCTGGGAACAGGGCCGGGAGGGCTTCCAGCCAGGCCTGAGACACGAGCCCCGGTGCAACAGCAAGCTGGCAACGAAGCCACGGAGGAGGGAGGGAAGGCAGGACAAGTTGTCACCTGCCACGTGCCATTTGTCCTATGCAGCAGTGGTTGTCACTCGGAGGTGATTTTGTACCCCAGGGGACATCTGGCAAATGGGGCCGGGGCAGGGTGGAGGATGCTACTGACGTCTCACTGGCAGAGGCCAGGAATCCTGCTAAATATCCTTCACGGCACACGACAGCTCCTCGCACCCGAGAATTAGCCGACTCCGTTCTCTCAGTAGTGCGGAGTTTGAGAGACTCGGCTCTCCAGCCGTCCTAAGGAGAAGGCCAGTTAGGAGCTGTGCCTGCAAAGTCAACTTCCTTGTAGAGTTGTCCTTTCACCGACAAAGCTCTCATCGTCTGCCCCAGAAATGTCCGGGGTGGGTTGGCCAAAGGCCCTGGCATCCAAAGGAAAAACAGACGCAGGCTTTAGACCCCAGCGGGCCATGGGAAGCCATCAAAGGGGCTCACTTGATGAGGGGACAGCTGTGAGGGCATATGGAACCCGGGGAGGCCTACTGTCTGTCGACCACAAGCCAGGTAGGTCTAAAGCCCAAGGAACAAAGGCCCCGAGAGTTTGAAATGGAAAGATAAAGCGCCCTATTCAGTTAGCTGGTTTTGGCTCTAATCAGCTCTGTGTGATTTGGGGCTAGAATTTGTCATTGGTAAAGGAGTCATGACTGTCCTTTTTGGGAGGAAAAATGACATGCAAGTCCCTGAAAGAGGAAAGCCCTCTCAAATACAAGTTTGTTCGTTGGGGGGGGGGGGGGGGGGGGGGGTCTCTCCATCTTGCACTGATTGGCCACCTTGAGACGCCCACTCAGTCCTGCTTGGGGATTTTTAAAGTTGGAACCTTTTGAAATCTTTAGTAAAGCTTCCCTGTGGCTCTCATTTCAACATTGGTCGTGCAACTAAAACTGAATGAAGGCTGCCCGTTTCACAAATGAGCTTCTTATCTGTTTGGCCTTTCAGAGCTCTCCCACGGTGGGCAAGGGAGCTGGGCCTTTGTTCATCCTTGATAATCAGTCCCGGATGCGGGCAACCCGGGAAGGTGGGCGTGGGCCACACTTCTTCTCCAAGGAAAGCTTGGGGCCTAGAACCAGAGGCCTTGTCTCTTCTCTTCCCCAAAGGGATGTGTCCATCTGGGGCTTTCTGAAGTTCGAGTCTCCCTCTCCCACTTCCGGCTGCCTTCCCAATTGGAGTCGCCCTCCTGCACACACACACCCACAGGGACATCCTCAGGCAGAGGGGATGCCAGGCAGAAGCACACGGGGGTTAGAGGGGAATAAGGCAAAGGGAGAAGAGAATCCCCACTTCATCCATTTGGATCTTTTTATGTAGATACGGAGAAATTTTTCACCACCGGACAAAGGGAACTCTACCTGGAGGCCTGCAAACTGATGGGCGTGGTGCCTGTCTCCTACTTTCTCCGGAACATGGAGGAGTCCTACATGAACCTCAACCACCATGGGCTGGGCCCCAACGGTACAAAGGCCATTGCTATAGCCTTGGTGGTGAGCATGCCAATGGGGGCACATGGAGACTGGTAGAGGTGAAGGTTGATGGAGTGGGGGGCCCAAGACTCAGAGAGATCCTCCAGGGGGCCCTAGACTGCAAGCTTTATGCCCACCCTGCCCCAGGCTCTGCTTGACTGCCAGTTGATTTACCTCACAGGTATGTGTGCCCATTAGCTCCTGGGAAGGGGGCTACTAGGGACCGTGGCCTTGGAAGCCTATGATCTTTCTGATTCAGGAAGCAAAAGCAACAGCCCTGGGTAAGTGGCTGGGCTGGGCACTCATGCAAGTGCATAATACAAAATGTCAGACTGGGTCTCAATTCCAAAGCTCACCTATGCTTTAAGTAGGTTTACTGCTGAGCTATTCTATTTGTTTGCCTTTTGCAACATTATAATTCTTAAAAGATCACACTGTAGAGTAGATCATGTTTTCCCATAAAAATAATTCTCTCTCTCTCTCTTGGCTTGGCATGAGCAACCAAGGACTTGACCTTGAATTCATCATGGCTTTATATAATTATAATTGATTGTATACAAACCACCTTGCATCCCAGAAAAAAGAACATGTGACGACTGTAGGTCAGCACAACACTGTTCATTTAATAACGGGAAATGATAAAGGGAAAGTTTGATTAAAAAAAAAAAGCATTCACTCATTTTGGGAAACAGAACAGCATTTACATTTAGCACATGTGTCCATTAAGAGGCTACATGAAATGTGAGATTGTGCTGCTTTCTGCGGGGGAGAGAAGAGGGGAAGAGCAGAGAACGAACAAAGCCATCTCGAAATTTATTGAGTGTTGAAAGACTAATTAATGAAGTGTTAGGAATGCACCATTACCTCATGAGTTTCATGGGGGAAAAAAACAGATAATAATGCAATTCTCTCAGGACTTGGGCCACTTATCTCTTAGTAACAACAGTTTCTGTTTTGGGGGAGTCTTCTCTGATTCTCTGTGTCACTAATTTGACAGTTAATCACTGTGACATGTCGACGGACTGAACTGGTATTTATCTTTTGTACTGTTCAACTTTGCACATGTTGTGTTTTCCCGGCTTAGCTTAAAAGCACCCTGACAGTAGTGGTCGTGTTTCATGGGTCTCGTCCCTCTCTCCCCTGCCCGCCTCCACGCCCTTGGACTTGGTGAGGTACAGGGGTGTTCCCTGCCCTGTCTTTGTGCCCACTGCTTGTTTCCCCAGTTAGCCCCAAGAGTAACCAGTGGCTGCTGGCCTGTATGAGATGAATGTAGATAAGCTGCCCCCCACACCATGCTGCACCGGGACCCCCAAGGTGTGGAAGAGGAGAATAGCAAAAGCGGACCCCTGGCCCTCTTGCTGCAAGTCACTTGCTCTGACCTTGCTGCCTGTGGCCATGCCAGCTGCCTTGAATGTAGATATTCAAAACTGAAGTCCAGGTCCTTCCAAGCAGCCCTGGGGCCACATTCTGACTAAAGAAATGTGCCAGATAAGCCAGAGCCTGAGCAAGACCTCTGGAGGAAGCAGGCCCAGTAGATGCTTTCTGTTTCAATACCCTGTTTAAATGCATTAATTTCTCCCTAATCTTAGAGTAGGTCACAGCTTTTCTCCTCCAGGCTAAATAGCTAAACTCTGTTTAGCTCATCCCTGTGCCCCGCATTTTTCAGGGACTTGATCGTTTTAATATCCCCTTTCTAAATTCTCCTACAGAGCCCCCTTTGGTGGAGGTGTCCAGAATAAGCATACTGTCCCAGGATGCCTCGGCAGGGTGGCTCATCCCCGGGCTTCCTCCTGCTCCTGTCCATTCTCCAGAAGTGCTAGCCTGCAACTCTGTGCCCTCCGAAAAGGCTGGGATGTTAAGGGAAAGGACAGGCTCGGGCAAGGGCAGAGAACTGATCGGGTCACCGACACCCTCTGTCTTTCTCCCCCTCTGCTTGTGGCGGCCGAAGTCCAACACGAGTGTGGTCACCTTGGAGCTGGCAGACAACTCTCTCATGGAGGAGGGCCTCCTGAGCCTGGTGGAGATGCTGCAAGAGAATTACTACCTGCAGGAGATGGTACTGTGTCCCCTTTGCCAGCTCCCACCCCCGCACCGGGGCTCTCGACCCCAGCTGGGATGGGCCAGAGACCCCTGCCCTGGCCCCGGCCAGCTTCCAGCTTTCTGCGATTGGCCTGGAGGCCCCTCTCCTCCAGGCCGCGAGTCAGAGGCTAGGGGGGTTGTGTTCCCCGTGGCCCAAGGAAACTCTAAGAAATCAGTTCTGTCTGGACCTTATAAGCCCTTCTGTAGAGTCGCTTTAAAGTGAACTTAGAGAAAATAAAGGCACGAAATACTTTCATCGAACACAATGTGTCTGGAGACAGATGACGGTGAGGGTTGCATAAGTATGTGAACATACTTCAGACCACTGCACAGTACCCTTAGGAATAGTTAAGATGGTAAATGTTGTGTTATGTCTAGTTCACCATAATTTAGAAATGGGGGAAAAAGAGGAGAAGCAATTAAGATAATAAGGGCTGGTTTGTATAAAGATCCCTCCCACAAGCCCAAAAGGACCATGTCCATTTGCACCCCTGCGTGTTCCCGGCACAGTCATTCATGTTTCACAAATGAATGAATGAAATTTACAATGATGAATTACTCTGAACGAAATCTTTCAATTGCTTTATGCTGAACTCTCCTAATAAAGCTCTCTTAGGTCTCAAAAAAGTGTACAGTAAGTTTATCTAAAGTACTAGGGCTAGGAGCACCTGGACAGCTAAGTTGTTAGGCGTCTGCCTTCGGCTCGAGCTGTGATCCCAGGGTCCTGGGATCGAGCCCCACATTGGGCTCCCTGCTCTGCAGGAAGCCTGCTTCTCCCTCTCCCACCCCCACCCCCCCACTTGTGCTCCCTCTCTCGCTGTGTCTTTCTCTGTCAAATAAAATAAAATCTTAAAAAAAAAACACACCAAAAACCATAAAGTACTAGAGCTAAACCAGAGAAGTGGGGAGTCACCAAAACCAGCTCCAGAGAAAACTGAGACCAGCAGGCAGGCCTCCCAGCCAGGTGTTAGGGAAGCTGAATTCTCTCATCCTCTGCTCTTTTGCTCTTCCCAATCCTTTCTACCCTTTCATTCCTGCCCTTCTCCCCACCCAGCCCTACTCCCCAGTGCAGGTCTTGAGTAAGCCCCTCCCGGACACCATTTGTTAATGAGGGCCCTCGGGTGGTGGGTGGCATATTCAATACACACATAAGGGTGTTCTTGCTTTTTAGAATGTTTCCGACAATGATCTTGGCTTGAAGGGGGCCAGAATCATCTCAGAATTCCTTCAGAGAAATATCTCTTCGCTCTGGAACCTCCAGCTTTCAGGTGAGCCCATGGAAGAGGCAGGAGAGGACAAGGGGATGAAAAGGAGAGAAAAGGTAGAGCAGAGAATCCAGGGTCTAACTGAGCCAGACCACGTTCCCTCTGATTCCCAAGATCAGAACACTGTGTCTGCACCCTGCTAAGCCCTCCCGTCATCCTTTCCCCTCCCAATGGCCACACTGGCTTCCTGGTTCTCCCAGACAAGAGACTTCTGACTCACTTGGCAGCATGCCAGCCTTTGCTTGAAAAGTCTCTACCTGAGGTATCTGCATGGCTCACTCTGTTGCTTTATTCATGCCTCTGTTCAAATGTCATCTCATTACAGGGGACTTCCCTGACCTCCCCTCCATCTCCATCACTGTCCTGTTTCCCTGCTGGGTTTTTCTTAACAGCATTTATTGCTGCCTGATCCCCCATTGTATACTCAGTTTGTAATTAGTCTGTTATCTGTCTCTCTCACAGAAGAAAAAAAAAAAACTCACTTAAGAACTCTAGCACCCAGACTTGTCCTCGATCAGGTTTGTGGTGTGGGTTTATATTATCTTCAGGGTCCTGGAACTTAACCTAAGTGGTCCAATGCTGGTAATTCCCTGGGGCATGCAACAGGAACAAAGAGAACACCCATTGGAGAAACAATCCCTTGACCCAGGCTCCAGGCTGTTTGGGATTCTCACAGATAAAGCTCCACTAAAGATGGGCTCTTTTTTGGACTCAAAATTGCAAAGCAAGGAAACAAAACACTGTGAGAGCTGTCCAGTTCTAATAAGTGCAGCATCAAGAACTTGAGAAAATAGAATTATTGGAAATAGGTGCACCTCGGGGCACCTGGGTGGCTCAGTGGGTTAAAGCGTCTGCTTTAACCTGAGCCCAGGGTCCTGGGATTGAGCCCCACATTGGGCTCTCTGCTCAGCAGGGAGCCTGCTTCCTCCTCTCTCTCTCTGCCTGCCTCTCTGCCTACTTGTGATCTCTCCCTGTCAAATAAATAAATAAAATCTTAAAAAAAAAAAACTATTAAAAAAAAAAAAAGAAATGGGCACGCCTGGGTGGCTCAGTTGGTTACGCGTCGTCTATCTTCAGCTCGGGTCATGGTCCTGGAGTCCTGGGATGGAGCCCCACATCAGGCTCCCTGCTCAGTGGGGAGTCTGCTTCTCCCTCTCCCTCTGCCCCTCCCCCACTCATGTGTGCGCTCTCTCTCTGTGTCTCTAAAATAAATAAAATAAATCTTTTTTAAAAAGAAGAAGAAAAGGATCATGCCAGGCGCACTAAGCCAATAGAGCATGCAACTCTTTATCTCAGGGTCATGAGTTAGAGCCTCACTTTGGGGATAGAGAGTACTTGAAAAAAAAAATGTCAAAAAAAACAACCCAAAGAAACAAACAAGAAGACTATACCAGGTTACAGTTCTACCAATGGAATATCTGTTTCCTGGTTATTAGCAAGTGTTCTGTGAATCAGAATAATTGAGGATATAGATGTTGAGGTCACAGTAGGTGGGTGCAGATCCTGGCTTTGACACAAGGCAAGTTATCTAGCCCTTCCGTGATTCATTTTTCTCCTTTATAAATAAGCGAGAATTTTTTTTTAAAGATTTTATTTATTTATTTGACAGACAGAGATCACAAGTAGGCAGAGAGGCAGGCAGAGAGAGAGAGGAGGAAGCAGGCCCCCTGCAGCGCAAAGAGCCCGATGCGGGGCTCGATCCCATGACCCTGGGATCATGACCTGAGCCGAAGGCAGAGGCTTTAACCCACTGAGCCACCCAGGTGCCCCTAAATGAGGGAGAATTATATTACCTACTTCAGACAGGGACTGCTGAGATGAAGGGAATTAAAATTTAGAACACCTAGAACAATACCTAGGATCTAAGAATTCAATCAGAGTTCATCATTGTTACTATCTTTGTTACATTCCCACATTACTACTGAAATAAAACATCTTTTCCAGATGTTCATTTCCATTTTTATTTTCCTCTATGAAACGTCAATTGTTCTATGGGATTGTTTGTATTATCGAGTGTTAGAAACTATATATTATACATATTCACACTTGAATATTAGAATGTTACATATGGCTTTGCTTATGGTGTTTTCTTATACAGATTTCTTATTAAGTTTGTATTTTTTACTATTGTTAATTCCTTTTTTTTAAAGTGATTTTTTAAAAGATTTTATTTATTTATTTGACAGAGAGAGAGAGGTCACAAGTAGGCAGAGAGGCAGACAGAGAGAGAGAGGGAGAGGCAGGCTCCCCGCTGAGCAGAGAGCCTGATGAGAGGCTCAATCCCAGGACCCTGGGATCATGACCTGAGCCGAAGGCAGAGGCTTAACCCACTGAGCCACCCAGGTGCCCCATTATTTTCAATTCTTTAAAAAAAAAAAGTTCATATTTTTTTATAGATTTGATTTTTGTAGTCCTGCTCAAAAAACTTTTCTACTTCAAATTTTAAAAATGTTTTCCTTAATTTTTTTCAGATGTTTTTGTGCTTTTGTTTTTCATCCCTCATCTTCAGTATATCTGGAACTTATTATTGTTCATGGCATGAGGTAGAGAAAGAATCGAACACTGTATTTCCAAAACCAATAGCCAGGTGCCCCGGTACCATCAACTGAATAATCTAGTCTTTACTGACTAATCTGAAATGTCACCTGTATTTTATATTAAACTTCCCTATAAATACAGGTTTCTTTCTAGATTTTCTTTTCCATTTCATTAATCTCTGTGTCTATATCTATGTCAACACCACACTGGCTTAATTTTTATTTAGAATACTAAAATTATACACCATGTGTTTTAATTTAATGATTAATTGTAATTAATAAAATATATCAAGTATACAATATGTAATATATTAGCTATATAATTATATGACGCACTATGTTTTATATTTGAGTGGACAAATTCTGACCTTCTTTTTCAAAGTAATCTTGGCTGTTCTCATGCAATTTCCCCTCCAGCTGAATTTTAGAATCATCTTGTCAAGTTCTATCAAACAAAACAAAACAAAAAAACCCAAACTGTTGCAATTTTGCTTGGGGTTACATTTAATGTTCTAGATTAATTTAGGAAAGAACTGATGTACTTGAGATATTTGATGTCTTCACTTAAGAAGACAGTAGCAGGGACGCCTGGGTGGCTCAGTTGGTTAAGCGGCTGCCTTCGGCTCAGGTCATGATCCCAGCATCCTGGGATAGAGTCCCACATCGGGCTCCTTGCTCGGCAGGGAGCCTGCTTCTCCCTCTGCCTCTGCCTGCCACTCTGTCTGCCTGTGCTCGCCCTCTCTCTCTCTCTCTCTCTCTCTCTCTGACAAATAAATAATATCTTAAAAAAAAAAAAAAAGAAGACAGTAGCAGGTTACAATTCTACCAATGGAAAATCTGTTTCCCTATACTGTCTCCATTTTGGTTCTCAGCAAGTTATCTGTAAATGAGGATGATTAAATGTGTGGATGGTGAAGTCAATGCTTGGGAACAAATCCCAAGCACTAGGTTTGTCTCTATATCTTCAAGTCTTTATCTTCTTCAATAAAGTAGTATGCTTTTATTCCATTAGAAGTCTTGCACATTTCATATTAGATCCAGGTGTTTTATCATTTTATTTCTGCATGAACAGAATGCCTTTTCTATCATATATTCTAAGTGGTTATTGCTGATATGTCTGAGAGCTATTAATTTCTGTACATTGATACTATATCCAGTCACCTTATTCATTCATTCACTCATTTACTTAGAGAGTGCAAGTGGTGGGGAGGAGAGGAGGAGAGAGAGAGAGGGAGAGAAAATCTGAAGTGGGCTCCTCACTCAGCGCAGAGCCTGACATGAGGCTCAGCACCCCGAGATCATGACCTGAGCCGAAATCAAGAGTCAGATGCTTAACAGACTGAGCCACTCAGGTGCAACCCTCACCGCCCCCCACCCTGCCCGGTCACTTTATTGAGTTATCTTACTAGTCCTAATATTTTCGTCAGTTAATTTTCTTGGATTATTTAGATAGGTGATCATGTCTGCAAATAATGGGAGTTTTTTCTCTTCTTTCCAGTATTTATAGCTCCCAGTGAGTTTTCTAGTTGCATCGGCTAAGACCTCTACTATAACATTAACCTAATACAGAAAGCTCTGTAAAAATACAAATTACCCAGTCCCATTCCAGACTACTGAATCAGAATCTTTTTTTTAAAGATTTTATTTATTTACTTGATAGACAGAGATCACAAGTAGGCAGAGAGGCAGAGAGAGAGAGGAGGAAGCAGGCTGTCCGCAGAGCAGAGAGCCCGATGTGGGGCTCGATCCCAGGACCCTGGGATCATGACCCGAGCCGAAGGCAGCGGCTTTAACCCACTGAGCCACCCAGGCGCCCCTGATTCAGAATCTTTAAAGGGAGGGATCTAGGCATCTGTATTTTATCAAACTTACAGCCAGCTCTACTATTTGTAGCCATTGATGTAAAAAATAATTTGAATAGCTAGAAACCTAATTTTATACCTAGACTAGCTTATTATCTCATTTTATTGCACTGGTACAGATGCAACCAGGAAGCATTTGTGTCTCAGTGGATTCATTCATTCATTCAGTAAACATTTACAGAGCACTGTTAGGTGCCAAGCACTGCTTGGGTGTTAAAGATACAAAGATTATTAAAGGTTTAAAGGAGAAATTTAGGGATAAACTTCTATATCATTTATTTTCCAGAAACCTTTTTTTTTTTTTAAGATTTATTTACTTGAGAGAGAGTGTGTGAGTGGAGGAGAGGGGGAAGAGGGAGAGAATCCTCAAGCAGACTCCCTGCTGAGCACAGAGCCTGATGCAGGGCTCGATCCCAGAACCCCAAGATCATGACCGGAACCAAAATCAAGAGTCAGATGCTCAATCGACTGAGCCACCCAGGCACCCCAATTTTCCAGAAATCTTTTAAACTGTCTAGCAGTGCTGGGCTGAGAGTAAGATAAGGAGGGCACATGCCTCAGTCCCAGAATTTAAGGGACACACAAAAAAGCTCAGTAACCAAGTAAATAATACTGTGTTGCAATGTTTGTAAAAGTCAAAAATGATGTTAAAAAAAAAGTCTGTATTGAACAAAATATCAACACTTCCAATATAAAACAAGATCCAAAAGGGACAGATTATGGCGAGGTGAGTGAGGGCTAGCCATGCAAGGGCAGGGTCAGATCCTGCCTTTATTTAAAATCTTAAAACTTCATCCTAGAAGTGTTCATCTTAGAAGTGTTGCGTTAATTTTGATTTTTAGAAATATTGCATTTTTAGAAATATTGCAATATTTCTAAAAATTCTTTTGTGAATAAAGGTATTGCTCATTGCGCTTAGGGAGCTGAGATTTTGCATGCAAAGGGCTCGCCTCACTTAGCCCGCTCTGGTCCTGGCCCTGCCACTATAGTCTTATTTTTATCACAGGACTAACTTTAGATACCAAAGTAGAGTTTGGTGCCACCAGAGGGCGCACAGGGGCCGGTGCGCAGGTTCCTGGAAATCCTTGCCCTATCAAGGCAGAGAGAGCAGGGAAGATTAAAGAGAAAGGCAAACAGTTGCCCTCTTTTCTCCTGTTTTCTTCCATATCTATATATTTGCTTTAAGTACTTGCCACCTTTCTTACGGCTGATTGTTCCAAAAGGAAGAGCCTGGCAGGGCCAGGGAGCCCTAGTCTGGACAGCTCTGCAAACGCCCCCCCTCCCCTCCCCTTCACTGCAGGAAATAACTTCAGGGACGAATCCGCAGAACTGTTGTGCCAAGCTTTGTCGGTAAGAAATGAGGGGTGGGTGCCACTGAGAGCCCTGTGGGCGATGGCCCTGGGCCACGTTGGGGGGCTGGCTGGTGGCTCTGGGCAGAGAAAAGTGAGTTCCCCCCGAAAGTCTAGGGAGATGGTGGAGTCTGGAGTCTGCCGAGCCTGACAACAGCCATGGCAGCAGCAGGGCTGTTTGGATGGGACGAGACCCTGCCAGGGATCATCAACCGTTACAGAAAATGCGCAAGAGAATATCTTCCGTCTAAATACTCTGGTCCACCCGATTTTTGGTGCGTGGGAGCCCTCCATCGCACGGCCCTGAGATGAGAGAGGTAGATGCAGCCATAGAGAAGATAAAAATCACCTCTCTACATGGTTTCTTTCTCCAGGCCAATTACCAAATCAAAATGCTGGATCTCAGCCACAACCAGTTCTCTGATAAGGGAGGAGAGTACGTGGGCCAGATGCTGGGTGAGTCCCCCACGGAGGGAAGGGTCCAGCAAAGGAGAGGCACTTGGCAGACAGTCGGTCGCCTGTCAGGGCTGCATCCCCCTGTTTTTTATGGTTATTGAATGTTCGGATCATAAAGTGATGGAAGCCACACCCCGGACATTTTAAGTGGAGCCAACATCTGAATGTGGGAAGTAACACTTTACAAAGATCAGAAAAACATGTGAAGGAATAACTTGCTGACCTCAGGGAGGCTACGGATGATTAAATAGGCATAGCAGGCAAAAACTGTAACAAAAATGATTCATTTGTTTGACAACGATTAGTTTAAAACTTGCCTCTGATAAAAGATGTTAGGCACAATGTGAAAAGACAAGCAACAGCTAGCACACACTTGCAGAATCCTATCATATACAAGATTTGTGTTCAGAATATTGATAAAAGATCCTATAGATCCTTGGACAATGATGAACACTCCCAGTAAAACAATGATCATACAGGCAGTGCAAAAAGAAAGCTAAATGCCTAAACTCTCTAGCAATTAGAGAAATGCAAAATAAAACAATGAAAAGATCCCCCTTGTCCTCTACCAAAGCTGCAGAAATTTCAAGTCAGAGAATATCCAGTGCACTAAACCCAGGGGAGAAATAAGAACTCTCTGAAGTTGCCAGGTAAAGGCATTTTGGGGAGCAGTTTGACAGTATTTAGTAAAACTGAAAATGTTCAACAATTCACCTGTGCATGTCTCAGAGACGCTCCCATGCAGACACAGACAGAGATGTCTGAGGATGCTCACTGCAGATTTGTTATAAAAAAAAAAAAAAAAAAAGAAAGAAACTAAATGTTCATTCCCAGGGGAAATGAATAGAAAAGGGGATCACCATTAGCGGGAGAGATGCTACTCTAGGTGGGGTGGTGAGGAAAAGCCCCACAGGGAAGGTGGCTTTTTGTTGAAACCGGACTATCAAAGAAGAACCAAGTTCTGGAAGCTCAGCATGCCAGGTGGAAGGAGCAGAGCCTGGCAGGTCTGAGGAAGGGGGGTGGTGTGACTGCGGCAGAGCAGGCAGGGGAGAGAGGAGGAGAGCGGGCAGGGGAAGGCAATGGAAGGAGGAGGTCAGCGAGGTGGCCTGCCACTGCTCAGCCGGGGCTTGGTGGGCTAAGACACGCATGAAGTCTGAATTTCATTCCCCATGTGATGAGGAGTCGGCGAAGGGTGTTAGTGCCGGAGAGTGACACGGCTGGCTTTGCATTTTATGAAGTTTATGCAGTTTTATGAAAAACACAGCTGAGGACAACCAGACTCTTAAATACAGAGAACAAACTGGTGGCTGCTGGGGGTGGGGGTGGTGGGCACAGGTGAGCTGGGTGGAGGGAATTGGGAGGTACAAACAGCCCGTTACGGGACAAGTAAGCCGTGGAGATGAACAATATAGCATAGAGAACGTTGTCAGTGATATCTTAATAGCATTGTCACTATGGTGACATCACTATGGCGACACTTGCCATAGTGAGCGCTAGGTAATATATAGAATGGTTGCATCGACATGTCATACATCTGAAACTAACATAACACTGTATGCTAATTGCACTTTAATTAAAAAGAAAAAATGTAAGAAAGAAGGCCAGTTAGGAGACTAATACTGTAGTCCAGGCAAGAGGGGACCATAGCTGGAGCTGAGGGAAAAGATAGTAATAAAGGGGAGTGGAAGGATCCAGAATGGACTTTGGAAGTAAAGCCAAAAAGACTTGCAGATGTGGAGAATGAAGGAAAGGGAACGAGAAAGATACACGCTTGGTTATTTTGTTTCAGGAACTGGTTGGATGGTGGTGCCATTTACTTAGAAGGGGAAACTTGGGGAGTAAATGTTACGGAAGGACAGGAGTCAGGAACCAAGACTTCCGTTTTGGTCATGTGATATTTGCCATGTCTGTCATCTGCGGTGAGATATCTGGTTTGCTACGTGGGTTTAGAGCTTGGTGAACAGGTCAGGACTGGAGATCTGGATCTGGAAGTTAGAGGTACTGCAATGTATTCAAAACCACGGGGCAAGATGAGAGATCATCTAGGCAAGAAGTGTGGATGGAGTTAAGATGATGGCCATTGGACCACACCGACGCCTTCACGTGTCCCAGAGGGGGAGGGGGAACCTGAGCAGGAGTGGTCAGCTAAGTAGGGGGAAGGTGAGGTATCAAGGAGCCAAGTAAGGGATGCTTTCAGGAAGGAGAAAGTGGTCTCAGCTGGGTCAAGTGCTGCGTAGACATCAAATAAGATGAGGTCAGAAAAGTGACTACAGGACCCGGCAACATGAAGATAATTGGTGACCTTGACAAGAGTTGTGTTAGTGAAGGACCTTGAGTGTGAAGACCTGAGTAGAGAAGGCGGAACTGAAAATGGGCCACAAAGAAGTAAAATGGCAATGTGGGCACTTCCAGGAGCTTCTCAGAGATGAGGCTGGGGTAGAAAGATGGGTGACAGGGAGGCAGGAAGGCTCGTAATGATGGAAAATACTCATAGGGAGAAAAGAAGAAGAAATGGGTCATGAGAAAGGAAGAGAAGACTGTTGCAGGACAGAGTCCCTGAGAAGGCCGATAAAACAGAGGAGCATTGGGGAAGGGAGACAAAAATAAAACCAGATGAAATCAGAGAGGGAGACAAACCATAAGAGACTCTTAATCATAGGAAGCAAACTGCGGGTTGCTGGAGGGGCAAGGGGTGGAAGGATGGGGTAACTGGGTGATGGGCATGAAGGAGGGGACGTGATGTCATGAGCACTGGGTGTTCTATGCAACTGATGATTCACTGACTTCTACCTCTGAAACTAATAATACACTGTAAGTTAATTAATTGAGTTTAAATTCGAAAAGAAAGAAAGAAAATGCTGGCAGCCATGGAGTGAGGAGCAAAGGGGCAGGGATAGCCTCTGAGAAATATGTTGAGAGAGGGAGGGCCCAGAGGTGTGTGCTCGAGGTGACAGTTGGGGTGGGCAGATAGGAGAGGTAGGGGGTGGAGGGGAGAGCTCTCCCATTTCACTGCCGCCACGGCTCAGTGAGGTGTGAGCGACGTCTTCCCCGAGAGAAGGGTCCAGACCGACAGGTCAGAGAGGAGGAGCATAGTGCATCAGCCTTGTGGGGGCAGTTTGAGTCCATCTGAAACCTGATTTTCAAATACTTTAAAACTAAATTTTAGGGGCACCTGGCTGGCTCAGTTGGTGGAGCCTGTGATTCTCGATCTTGGGGTTGTGGGTTCGACCCCCATGTTGGGTGTTGGGTTACTTAAAAATAAAATCGTTTTTAAAAAACTATAAATTTGGGGTGCCTGGGTGTCTCAGTTAAGTGTTTGCCTTCGCCTCAGGTTATGATCTTAGCATCCTAGGACTGAGTCCTGCGTAGGGCTTTCTGCTCAGCAGGGAGTCTGCTTCTCCCTCTCTCTCTGCCCCTCCTCCCTGCTTGTGGGCTCTCACTCTCTCTCTCTCTCAAATAAACAAATAAAATATTTTTAAATAATAAATAAATGAAAACCCCTAAATTTTAAAACAACTTTAAAGTGAGACAGACTACATTCTGTTATCATCATATGGTATATGAGCTTTTAAAAAAATATTTATTATTATTAAGGCTGCCAGTTATTAAGTGATTGTCATGGGATAGGCATCCTGCTAGACATTTTACATCAGTTTCCCCCAAAACCTTGTATGGGCTACTACCTCCATTTTCACAGCTAAGAAAACAGAAGTAAGAGAAGAATAAGGAGCCCACTCAAGGTCACACAGCTAGTCAGGGGTGAGAACAGAAGTCACATTTAAATTGTGTGGCCATCGAAGAGATGCAGATGTACAAGGCATAGTAAGGGAGGGAACTGGCAGAGAAGAGGGAGTAGGGGTAAGAAGAGAATGAAGGGGGGGGAGTTCTCAAAACAGTGTAAGGTGTCATGCACTTTACTCAAAGTCCGTCCTCGTGGTTGACACAAGAAACAATCAGTACACAGCACACTGACCGTGGAAAAGAACATCGAGCAAGACATTTTCCTGGGTCTGAGGGTGAAGGCCCTCCCTCCTGCCCAGCCAAGTTTTAAGGCATCTTCATCCTCTGTCCAACAGTGTCCTCAGCATCGCCGCCCTCCCCCAGCACAAATAACCGTGACCACGAGTTTCAACAGGATGTTTTCCCAACCCTAGGTAGCACGTAAGCAAAAATATTTTTTTAAAGATTTATTGATGGATTCTAGAGAGAGAAAGAGCTGGCGAAGGGCAGAGGGAGAGGGAGAGAGTCCCAAGCAGACTCCCCCACTGAGTGTGGAGCCCAAAGCAGGGCTCGAACTCACAACCCTGAGATCATGACCTGAGCTGAAACCAAGAGTCAGATGCTTAATGGATTGTACCACCCACGTGCCCCCCAAATATTTTTAAGTTAAAAAAAAAGTACAACTTCTATGCAAACCAGCTTCTAGATAAGTCTCACCACTTAAAACTGATAGTGTCCGTAAAGCTTTCCAGAGCCGCCTCTGCTCCTGTTTTTCTCCAAGAAAAACACATCACGTGATATAATAGGCCATCACAGCCTCCCTGTGTAACTAGGGTTAACTGTGTAACAAGGGAACCTTGGGTTCCAACCATCTCTATTAGTTGAATGGCTACATTACATTCCACCAGATGGATGTTTATTATGTACTTGACCCTTCCCCTGTGAGTCACGAATGTTACTTTTCTAAATGAGGCCATGGTTAAACACCTACAAGCATGGAACTCTTCTCATATCCTGCACCGTCTCCTGCACTTAGGAAGAGTCTCAGAGGTGACATTGCTTGTGTGATAGGGCACACACAGTCCAAGAGCCACCTATCTGTGACCCGATCACATTTGCCAAATAGATTGTAGCCATTTGCTTGCCACCTGCAATATACGAGTAGGATTGTTTTACTACATTGTTGCCAGCTTCAGGAGTCCTCTTACAATTTTGTTTTTCAATGAATAACTGAAAAATTATTGTCCCAGTGTCTTATTTCACATGATCATTGAGTAGTCCTTATTCCCCGATGTCATGGACATCTGTCAACTCTGAGAATGGGTTCCCTGGGATTTGGGGAACACTAAGATGACTCTCTCCCTCCCCCAGCCCTCAATATAGGGCTCCAGTCACTGGATCTGAGCTGGAATCACTTCCACATACGGGGAGCTGTGGCCTTGTGCAATGGTCTCCGGGTAAGACACTCTCTGGCAGTGGTGTGTTGAGGCCACTGAGGACGTCCAGGGCCTCCCATCCCGCCATTCTGAGCCTCTTCGTCATGACCCTATGGATGAGCACACCCCATGGTTGAGCTTTCATCCGATGCTTTACCACTGTTAGCGTCCTTCCCACAATTCATGGGTGTGCTTTATTCTTTAGTATAAATCCTACTTTGGCAAATTCACCTTGCTGGGGCCACGGTGGCATCTTTGGGAATACTTCAAGAGGGCAGTTTCATTAGAGGGTAGGAAATGACCAGGTTCTGACTCCCTCCACTGGGAGGGATCTGGAAAGTCCTGGCAGAGCTCTCCCTCCCGGAGACCACTGGGCACCCAAACTGGATGGCAGCAGGGGAGAGAAACCAGGGCCTGGTGGCTGGTGGAGTCACACACAGCCTTGCTGCTGGCGCTGTTCTCTCCCCTCCCTGGAGGTTAATACAACCCTGCAGAAACTGGATCTCTCTATGAACGGCTTTGGGAACGAGGGGGCTACGGCCCTGGGGGAGGTCCTCAGACTCAACAACTCCCTGGTCTACCTAGACATCAGCTGCAATGACATCACCAACGACGGAGTCTCCAAAATCAGCAAAGGGCTGGAGGTCAATGAGAGCCTCAAATTTCTGAAGGTAAAGTCTTTACTTAAGCTGGGAACAGGGCATTTTATGTGTGTGTCCGTGTGTGTGTGTGTGTGCGTTCAGGTGTGTGTGTGCATCCGTCTGTGTGTGTGTGTGTGTGTATCTTTGTGTGTTGGGGTGGGGGTGGCAGGTGATGGACTTGCATTTTGCTGGGGAGAATTGTTGGGAAAATTCACCTCATGCTTCACAACCCTAATGTCACCCTCTGTTGTCACCTGGCGCATGGGCTCATCTCCCAACCTGTCTTCCTTCCTCCCACCTGGGACTTCGCTCCACACTGAAGCCAGAGTGTGCGTTTTGAGCATAAGTCTGACTTCCCAACCCCCACCCCCATCTAGTCCCCTTTGGCTTAGACCCCCGCCTGGCTTCCTGTGGTTCAGAGCCGGTTCTCTCCTCCCGGTGTGCTTCTCCAGACTCAGTTTATCCCGTGCTCTCCCTCGCTGTCCAGCCATGACCTCAGGAGCTTCTTTAATCTCCCCCATCCCAGGGCCTGGCTCTCCAGTGGCCTCGGCTCAGCCTCCCCTGTAGTGCTCTCCCCCACTGTTCCCTGCCCCTACCTGAGTCACTGCCCGCCCAGCGCCCTGCTCCGGCAGCCGTCCTTACTGACCCTCAGATCTCAACTCACCCCTTCACGCAGAACTTGCTCATGTCAGTGACTCGCTGACTGTCTGGTCACCCCCACTGGTGTGAGAGCTGCACCAGACCAAAGGCAGTGTTTTCTTCTGCCCATTATTTTACCCCTTGTACCTATTGGCACATAATAGATGCCCAATGAATGTCCACTAATGAAAGAATAAATACATCTTTCATTTTATTTTTTTAAAGATTTTATGTATTTCTTTGACAGAGAGAGAGACAGGGAGTGAACACAAGTAGGGGGAGTGGGTGAGGGAGAAGCAGTCTTTCTGCTGAGCAGGGAGCCCAGTGTGGGGCTCGATCCCAGGACCCTGGGATCATGACCTGAGCCAAAGGCAGACGCTTAACAACTGAGCCGCCCAGGCATCCTACATGTTTCATTGCAAATTGATTGGCTTATAGGGGTGCCTGCCTCTGCCTGTGGCCCCCACCCCCAGCTTGTATGCACTTCCTCTCTCTCTGTCAAATAAATACATCAAATCTTTAAAAATAAATAAATACATAGATTGGCTTAAAGATGCTAATGTCTAACATAGAAGCTTCTGGGCGGTAAGAAAACGGATGACAAAGGAGGCTTCCGTTACCAGTTTCCCTTTCTGGGGCTCCTGCCATGAGGCAGGTGCCTATTAGGGGCTGGCTTCTTGCCCCCCACGCGGCCCTCCAGCATGGACTCCACGAACGCCACCTGTCAAATGGGACAGCCAAGCCTACGTGACCAGCTCAGGCCTTGCAGCTCGAGAGAGGCAAAGAAGTCAGCCTCGCCTGGCTTCCCGCTGCAAGATGGGAAGGGAGGTGTTTCGGGTGGCCACAGATGTGGGGGTGCTGGTGGAGAAGGACGGGAGTTCAAAGTCCGTGAACTGTCATCTCAGAGGACAAGCACCTCAGCCCTGCAAAGAGGAGGCCAGCTTCCCAGCAGTGGAGGGAGCAGGGGGACCAGCTGGGGACTTTGAGAGGTGGCAGTGAGGTCTGGCCCGAGCCAGAGGAAGAATAACTCAGAGAAGAGAGACTGACCGATGCAGCTTGCCTGGGACTCAGCCTCCGTGGAAACATGAAGCCAAGTTCGGAGCACCCAAATCGTAAAAGATTGAAACGTTGCCTCAGCAACATGGCAACAGGGGTTTTCTCTACTGGGTGGGGTACTGGTGATTTTAACATTTTTTTCTACCTCTCTTTGAATTTCTTGTATAATGACCATGGGTCGCTGTTTAAATGTTTAAACATACCATGTGTTTAAATATATGTAAAATTCGTTTAATGTTTTAAAATGAAAGGAAAAAGTTTTAAACACAACTTAACAACTTACCTCTCAGCTGGGGCGTCGGTGGGAGCCACATGAATTTTGCCCCTGCGATGATCTCCCGTTCTCCACGTCGAACACAGCCCTGCTTTCCCTACTCTTGGAAAAATAAGGATTCCCCCAGGGAAATGAGTCAATCAAAGGCTTTTGGAAGCTAAGCCTTATGAAGTCCGTGTTTTCTCTCTTGAGTCCATCGGAGCCAGGGAAACACCGGACACAGAGTAGGTGCTCAGCGAAAGTTCTGGCTGCCTCATCAAGACACCACCTGGCAGAAAGCCTTCAATAATAATAACTAACATTCATTTGCTGCTTACTGGGTACAAAGCATTCTTTTGAATGCTTTGCTTGAATTGATTTATTGGAACCTCAGAGTGGCCCGAAGCGATAGGTACCCAGTGGTCAGGGAATTAATCCAAGGCCAGCAAACAAGGAAGCAGAGCCACTGGTCTCTGTATTCCTTGCTGCTAACAACTACACCAAGCTTCAGCGGCTCTCAGCTGCATTGGGATCATGCCCTAAGTGCTCAGCTAGGCCTTCGTGGTCCCTGTGAAGCTCTGTGGCCTCGTTCTTTTGGCTCCTGCTCAAGAAATGTTTGCCATTGCCCAAAAACCTCTGCACCTTTGCACTTGCCTACCCTTATCTACTTTGGTGCGTCTCATTCCCTCTTCTGGTCCTGCCACCGCTTCTTCCAGACCAGAAGAATCCCCATTAGTTCTTCAAGGCTTACCTCAAGTGTCCCCTCCCTGGTGTCGGATGCCCCTTTCCTGGCTCCCGAGGTACCAGCGTGTGCCTCTGTCACTGCCCTCACTGCACTTCTGATGCCATTTATGTGTTTGCCTGCGGCCCCCTCTAGACTATAAGCTTCAGGAGGGCAGAGACCTGTCCTCTCTGCCTGTGCATCCCTTAGCACGTTTCCCAGCAACTGGCACAGGGTAGGTTTGGATGGATGGATGAACGGGACAGATGGATGGATGGATGAGCAGTGAGATGGACAAGCAGATGAATATCTGGACAAATAGAGAGACAGGTGCTTGCAGAGAAGTCTGGGTGGAAGATAGAGATGACGTTTTGATGGGAAGTAACACGCAATTCTCTGAGCCAGCCTCTCCTGTCCCCACCTTAATCCCCCGAGTCTCTTGTCCCTCTTCCCACAGCTTTTCCTGAACCCAATGAGTATGGATGGGGCTGTTTCACTTATCCTGTCCATCAAGAGGAACCCCAAATCCAAGATGGAAGAGATCGACATTTCTGTGAGTGATCAGACAGCGTTTGCTCGCACCAGGGCGCACGCCGGGGGGACCGAGAGCTCTATCCCGCCCACAAGTGCTCCATGACAAGGTCACTCCTTTTGGAGTACAACTTGGCCCTCTCTTGGGGTCCTTTTAACAGGAGTAGCCACTCCGTCACTAACTTCACGGTGTGACATCCGAGACCGGAGCCCGAGTGGGTCTGGGAGTAGAAATAGCAGAGACCGAGAAGGGATCCCCAGAGCAGCCTTTGTTCATCACCAGCCCTGCTCGTGGACAGCCCTGGCTCCAGAACGGTTCCAGAATCACAGAGCTTTTAGAACCTGCGTAGTAACACACACACAATCTGTATTTGTATCCCATGACATGGGCCCCCTGAGAGTAGAATGTAAGTGTTAAACTCCCCCACCCCAATAGAGGAGGGAGCCCCGAGGAGGAAACATCACTGGGCCAGGTGTTCTTGCCTGGGTCATCAGACAGGTGGTAGCTGGTCCTCCACTTTATACTGGTCCCCCCGGCCCTCAAGTGATCTTCTATGCCCCAGCTCATCGGACCCCACTCTGGGAGGCAGGTGGAGTGGACTCATGCTCCAGAGCGACCATGAACACAGTATCGCAGTCCGGGGGCTCACACAATAGAATTGTATTATCTCACGGTTCCATAAACCAAGGCCCAAGATCAGGGTGTTGGCAGGATTGGCTCCTGCAGAGGACTGTGAGGAAGAGGGTTTGATGCTTCTCCCAGCTTCTGGTCGTTTGCTGGCAATCATGGATGTTCCTTGGCTTGTAAGGGCATCACCCTGATTTCTGCCTTCAGCTTCAGATGGCGTTCTTCCCGTGTGCATGTCTGTCTCTGTATCCAAATGTCCTTTTTATTTTTATTTTTTTAAAAGGTTTTATTTATTTATTTGACAGACAGAGATCACAAGGAGGCAGAGAGGCAGGCAGAGAGAGAGGGGGAAGCAGGCTCCCCGCTGAGCAGAGAGCCCGATGCGGGGCTCCATCCCAGGACCCTGAGACCATGACCTGAGCTGAAGGCAGAGGCTTTAACCTACTGAGCCACCCAGGCGCCCCCCCAAATATCCTTTTTAGAAGGACACCAGTCACAGCGGATTAGGGCCCACTCCAATGACCTCATCTTAACTCAATCCTCTAAAAAGACTCTATTTCCAAATAAGGTCACCTTCACAGGTATAGGGGATTAGGACTTCAATATCTCTTTGGTGGGAACGCAGTTCAACCCATAACAAGAACTTTTTGTCATCCTTTTATATATAAGGAAAGTGAAACAGAGAAGTTAGGTCACTTGCCCAGGACCACACTGGCAAGCGAGAAACTTGACGAAGGGTAAACCCAGGGCTTCTGCCTCTTACTCTAGAGTTCTGTCAAGAGACAGTGTTATAGTCATGTTGTATTATTGTAATGTCACACAAATACAATGTTTTGCCAAGATTTTATTGCCGTGCAATTATATCAGTGATGGTATTTTGAATATTTAAGCCCAGGCTCCTTGGAACTGAATAATAAGTGAAACTTGGACTTAGGTTTGCCACAGATTATAAAACATTGGAAAAACACCCCTGCTCTTCTTTTCCCTTTGTTCTCTTCCCCTTGCTCCCTGCTCCCTTTGCTCACAGTCTGTCTCCTCAGGGGCCCTCCGCACACCGTCACCCAACAGCTCTGGCCTTGCACCCCCCATGCTGCCTTAGCCCCCACCCCACCCTGTCTCTGGGGCATTTGCTCTTCCCCCAAGCCTGCCCTCAGGCCCTATCTTGGGGTCTCAGGGAGCATTTAGAAGCGGGGCTATTTGGCTAACCCCAGAGGGCACACGACGCCATGAGCTGGGATCACACTGCCCCCTTGCAAGCCTACCAGCACAGACAGGTCTGAATTAGACTTTTCCTCCCCTTTTGTCATCTCTCCTGAGGTAACTCTAAACTGTGTTGGAATCCCTTCATTGTAGATGAACTTTCTCTAGAATATCTACAAACTGGGATGAGGTAAGCCTTCAGCCCTTAGGCATAGGTTTAATTATCTGAAGTGGCAAATAATTCCTCAGAACCACATCCGAGGAATGAGACGGGCTCGCCCAACCAGGGGAGGCTCGCTTGGGTCAAACACTGCCTCACAGAACACAAGTCTTCTCC
>ML100680.1:0-29157 GCA_003697995.1 Taxidea taxus jeffersonii
AGGGCTAGTGCATTTCAGAAGGAAGAAAATGAGAACACACAAGAAAAATCTAAGCAAAAAATCTATAGTGCTTAAGAGTGAACGTGCTATTATAAAATGGCTTATGAGCTCTGGGAAGTCACTTAACCTCATTACACCTCAGTTTTCATATCTGTAAAATGAGAATAAGTATGGTACTGACCTCATAGTATTGTGAGGGTTAAATAAGTAAGGGCATTTAAAACACTTCCTCACATATAGCACTATATGTATTAGTTAATAATAATAATAGCAGCAGCAACAACAGTATTACTGACTTGAGGTGCAGCATAGAAAGGGGACCTTTCCAATGGTTCTGGATATTAAGATTACCATAGGAGCAGCTTATAAGACAAATGCCATATCCCCCATGACTTTCTATTTCTGCAGAAAACATGAGGAACATCAAAAATTAACTTCTGATTTCCTTATAATATTTAGGACCAAAAACAAACAAATAAATAAAAGACTGAGAAGGAGTTTGCAGTTTGGAGACACTTGCTTTCTCCTTCTCAGGGCACATTTTCTCCCATTGTTTTAACTTTTGCTGGGAAAAGAGACAGAAGATATGCAAGTGGTCCCATGCATCGTGTTTATCAGGAGTTCCAAAAAAGAGTTTGAACAGAGAAAGAGAAACTGTGAATCTGAACAAAGAAAAATTGAAGCCCAAAGGAGAAAACAAGGTACAAAGGTTCACTAAGACCTGTGGAAAAAAATTCACCTACGAAAGCTCCTCTCCCTGTGTTAAAATCAAGCAGGCATTTCTTTGCTGCTATGAATGCTCTGATTCCTTTCTTGCTGGGCAGTTAAGTGGGCTTGGATGTGGGGAATTTCTTCTGATCTTAGCCTTTTTATGGCCACAATGAACTGTCAGCACTGCCAGGGAAACCATTCCCTTCAAATCTCACAAGGCTGACCTTGTGAGGTTACCACTGTCTGTCCAAGGGGCAGGTGACCCTCAGAGCTCCCAGGAGAGCCTCTGCCAGCCAGCAGTGGAAAAACAACTACAAAAAGACACTCTCAAAACCCCACACATCTCTCAAGCCAGGAAGAATCCCAAAGCCTCTCGCCTACGGGAGTCCAGGCTTATTTTTATTATCATATCTGACATCATTCCAGCAGAAACAGAAGACAACTGTGTGGATATCAAAAGCAGTTTATAGGCACAAATACCTCTGATGAAGAGTAATTGCACTGGAAAAGAACCTGAACTTCTAACTTGTCTCCATTTTTCATAAGGCACTTGTCGTCATGCTGGGTTTATTAATTTTCACAATTAAAATTACCATGGAATTTTTTCTTCACCATATCCTGAGTTCCAGGGGAGGGGGAATTGAGGTTTCTCTTGCTTCCATTTTCCAAAAAGGGGGCATAAAATTTCCTAGTCTAGGCAATTGGGGAGCTATGGACTCTAGTGGTCTCTGCCAGGTATAGACTTCCGTATACAGGAATGGGACAATGTTCCATTTATTGATTAGCTATCTGTAAATGTTTACTGAATTTTCTGAAGAAATCAGGGTAAAATTGCAGCAAAAGCATTTGTGGCGGTATCCTTTAAAAGATGATAGATTTGAATTGAAAAATGATATTTTTTAACGTATTTAAATTTAGTGCTAATTCATGAGCATGCTGTCTGACACTACAAAGCACAGATCAGAGCTGCTGGACAGAACTTTTCTCCATTCTCCCCGGAAGGCAACAGAAGGCCAGGGAGCTCAGGTCTCAGCTCTCTGAGACCCGGGAGAACAGCAACAAAGATTTCCTGACTTCCAGACCAGCGCTCTTTATACAACACCTAAATCTAAACTAAGAAAGGATAATCTCAGATGCTTAAAATGAAGTGTGAAAAAGCAAACACTTTTATTCCCTTACTTATTGTAGTAAAATCATAGCTTAATGAGCTTGTTAGGGAATATACATCCAAGCACAAGGACTGAGTAGCAAGAAAGAACATGTGATTGGATGATACGTTTTATGGCCATGCTGTGATCCTTCCACTTCTTCCTGGGCCCAGCCTGCTAATTGCTCTTGTCTTGGCCCCTCCTCTGACCTGTGATGCCGGAGACATGACACAAGGCTCCAGAGTCATCTCTTCCTTCTCCTCTTTCCCATTAGCCAAGCCACCATCCCCTCAGGGCTCTGCTTCCATCTGGAGAAATGCATCCCAAATCCCTTAAATAGTTGCCTCTAAAATGAAGGTTCAAATGTTTCTTTTAAAAAAAAAAAAAGGTAAATTAGTTTTAGAAAGGTAAATAAAACATTAAAAATATCCCTATATTTAGAAAAATTGATTGTTGATATTTTTGTTTTTAACAGCTGATCTATTTGAACATTTACGATATCCGGGCATTCCAAATGTCTCCCAGGTCCTCCACAGGCTTTGAGCTGCTTCTGCACTTGAGGAAGTTTCCTGCCCGAGCCAAGTGCATTCATTATACCATCTCTCTAGCTTATTTTGTAACACAGTACTGTTGATTGACATAACTAACAAACTTTGAAGTCTAAAACCCGAAATATAAGCAAGAAAATAAGCTTTGACTCCAGACATGCTTTTTTTCCATCTACATTGTTGTGTGAAATTCAGAATGAACTGTGGAAAGATGTAGGATTTCATACGGCTATGAAAGATCCAATGTCTAAAACCTACAGGATTGAATCTTGGATACTCTGTATAACTAGGAAGAGTTCAATGCCCTAAATGCAAAGGACTGTAAGGACGCAGCCTGGTGGTGGGTATTAAGGAGGGCAAGTATTGCATGGAGCACTGGGTGTGGTGCACAAACAACAAATTTTGGAACACTGAAAAAAAATTTTTTTTTTTAAGTGGAGGACTTAAAAATAAAAAGGGTGCAGGAAATGGTCTGGGGAAGGGAAGTAGGGGAGATCAGAGGAAAAGATCGTAGGGCTAGCCATGAGGAAGAAAGGATGTACCTGCCTCTTGCAACATGAAGGGGGGGACCTTCATCATGAAGACTTCCTTATTACAAATCGACCTCCTAGCTGTTTTCTTTTTGAAAAACTGGTAAAAGTTTGAGATCCGATCCAAGAGGTGTGGAAAGATTGCTACAGCAATAACTCAACGTTAGTCGCAGAAGAGATGTGCTCGCTTTGAAATGCCTTTCAAAAATACAATTTGTTCCCTTGAAAAGTGTTGAGGCTGCCAATATCTGTTCGTGTGCCCGCGCCCACTGCATTCGTAAGGTATAATAAGTAGGAGCGATTTTCTCCTTAATGTGATAATAAAATGTTCATGACTTAAAAGTAAATATACTCCAAAATGAGCCGCTGTAGTCTTGCTCAGGAGCTGTGCTTTTTATAAGGCGTATCATAATGAAAAATTCCTTATTAAGTTTATTGTGGCTTTTAATAAACTGGTTCTCCAAATGTGAGAAGTCTGTGTTGATACACCAGGATTATATGGCTGAGAAATAAAGGGAGTGAGTATTTAATTCTGAAAGATCATAAGACAGATTAGGCCATTTTTTATTTTTAAACGTGCTTGTTCCAACATTTATAAGAGTAACCAGATAAACCTGCCAACATCTGTTCCTCTTACACGAAGAACCAGCTCTAATAAAATTTTGGTCATACTATTACAAGATCTTAGCATGAGAGTGAAGAAATCTCAGGCAGAATGATGACAAACTTGACATTAAATCTTCACTAATATTGATATGCCTAGAATCTTTCGGAACATTTAATGTGCCTATAATCCTGAACCATTTGACAGCTTTTACATAATATTCTAGGCAAGGTGACCTGATACTCCTCTGCTGTTGACAGTGCAGCTGAAATGGCCCTCCAATAAATGAGGCAGGATTATCTAGCCTAGATGGCAAACAACAGCTTATAACTCGCACCAGAAAATTTCCATAGCATGCTGGATCTTTGCCGTCAATGACACATGGTCACGCCTGAATATAAAGCACACATTTCCCTAGACGCCTAATAAGTTTTAAAGGACGAAAATATGCAAAACCCATTTCAGATTTAAAGACCAGTTCTGTGCTCCACACTTAGAACTATAGGAAGTTCCATCGAAGGAAGCCCCGAGTCTTTTAGCGTTGTGTCAGTGTGCCATCCCCTTCGTTGTATTCTAATGATTCTATAGAGAGTCCCCAGCTTAAAAATATTGGAAGAGATATTGTAATGGCACTGTGGGGTAACAGATGGTGGCTACAGTTGTGGTGAGCCCAGCATCACCTTTAAACCTGTCCAATCACGATCTTGTACCCCGGAAACTAACATTGCAGGTCGACTAAATGCAAATTTAAAAGATTAGTAAAAGAAGGAAAGAAAAATTAATAAAAATAAAAATTACACAAGAACACAGGCAGTACACTAGATATGAGTTGCAAGAAAATAATGAAAATAAATAAACACCGAGGAGTTGTCGGTGGGATTATGACATTTGTGTAGGACTCAAGTAATTTGTTCTAAAAATCTGCATCGACGTGGCCTGCGGTGAGTGCTACTTTTGCCCCTCAATTTATGGGAAAATAATCAAAGAGCTTGGGTGCTTGCTGTCAATTCATAGCCTACAAGTTACCGGTTGTAAATTTAGTTTATAATTGTGTAATTAGCTGCTGCATGACCAGACTGTCTGAATGCTCTTCCTCCTGTTGGGAGCTTGACAATTGGAATGCCACAGAATATCAATACCGATCTTTTACAGCCCTTTGCCAGAGCAGCCTCGGGATACGCTGAGCTGGCACGGTAACTGCATTAGAGAATTGAGTTTGTTCTTTTTCAGAAGACAAATATACTATCTTTGAAACCACTTACGAGGGAAAAAAATAGACATTGAATGCTAGTGCATAATACCAAACAAAACTTGTGAATAGTAAGGGTAACCTGGTATTTTAAATGATACAGGATCTTGAAACTCCAAGAGAAAAATGGCAGCTCTGAGAGGCAAACCCAGAATCCATGACAGATGACAATGCTTAGAGGAAGAAAACGTGCATGGAAGGCAAGGATTGCAGCCTGTAACAGTCAAATCTAATGCAGTGTTGTAATATGTAATGAGAACAGTGAAATCATTGTGTTTGTAGCTTCTTACATGACTAAGGGTATGGACGGGCTTTTCTGTAATATTGTAGGATCCAGCGGAATGAAGCTGAGCCTAGAAATAAAAGTTGCAATATTAGTTGCCAGCAAAAGAGAAAACGTTAATGGCTTTGTTTGAAAAACTGTCAAAAGCTGATGTCCAACTTGTGTTGAGAAAGATTTTAGTTAATAAGGAAAGGTTAGCTTGGTTTATTCTTCTTCATGGAACACTAACTTTTGATACGTACGTACACTCACTGCGAGATTTCTCAACTGGTCATAATTATAACACTAGACATGTTAAATTAAGAAGCACTTTATAAACTGTGAGCAAGATTTAGCAAATCAGTGCAATCACTCTTATAAAACAGTGTAGAATCACATCATTTCTGAATGTAGCCTACTTTATGTCAAATTGAATAGACTTATCTTTATGAAAATCATACAGGAATACGAAGCTATTATCCCTGTGAGCAGAATTTTAGAATTTTTAGAAATAGGTAGGTGCTTGGTGGCTATTTGAACCCCACACATTTCTAATTCCCCTCCCAACTTTTATTTGCTTCTAATTTCCTCTGACACTCATGAGTCCGCAGTTCTATGGCTACATACAGCGATGATTCATCAGGGACATAACTCCAAATGGCATTTGGGTCCTCCTGTAGCAAATGTATCTACAGTTTGGCTGCCTTGTGCATCCGACCTGCGAGGACTGTGGCTTGGCTCTTCATTTGGACAATACTTCAGCCATTGTAAAAGTGACCCCAAATAGTCTTTTGAAGACATCTCCCACTATGATCTCACAAGGTAGAGACTTTGCTGAAGAATCTAGTCGTGGTTTGATTTTTGCAGAAGAGTGTGGACTAGACTGTTAATTATATAAATGCTTTTACAGAAGAGCTATATGGACATTTGAAAAGTGAATTCTAAGCATTCTGATGTGAATGCTAAATGGAGTCATTCTCTTCACTAGAACATTTTGTATTATATTATCAAGAAATATAGAAAATGGAAATGCCTGGGTGGCTCAGTGGATTAAGCCTCTGCCTTCAGCTCAGGTCATGATCTCAGGGTCCTAGGATCGAGTCCCACATCAGGCTCTCTGCTCAGCAGGGAGTCTGCTTCCTCCCCTCTGTCTCTCTGCCTGCCTCTCTGTCTGCTTGTGATCTCTGTCTGTCAAATAAATAAATAAAATCTTAAAAAAAAGAAATATAGAAAATGAAAACAAAAATAAAGAATACCAATGACAATTATTTATTGGGTGCTCACTATTTCCCAAGGACTGAACTGGACATTTGACTTGCATCTCATTTACTTTCCTAATATTAGGAATTAGCGTGCAATAAGATAACCTGTCCATAGTCTCAGAGATTGTAATGTAAATAGAAAAGAGTTCTGATACAATTTTTTAAATATCTCCAGTCAAAAACTATGTACAAAAGCTATTTTTAAATATAAAAACAGGGCAACTGGGTGGCTCAGTGGGTTAAATCCTCTGCCTTCAGCTCAGGTCATGATCTCAGGATCCTGGGATCGAGTCTCGCATCAGGCTCTCTGCTCAGTGAGGAGCCTGCTTCTCCCTCTCTCTGTCTGCCTTTCTGCTTACTTGTGATCTCTGTCAAATAAATAAATAAAATCTTTAAAATTAATTAATTAATTAATTAATATAAAAACATAACAGGTCCATAGATCAGGATATTTATGGAACTAGGAAGTTTACATTATGTGATTTTAAATATATTATTCTTTTAATCATGTACACTCTGGGTTGTAGGAAAAGATTGGAAAAAATTAAATGTATTATTTTAGACACAAAAATGAAGTGTTGATGTGAATTTCACAGTAGTGAGTAATTGCCAATGCCCCATTGAAAGTTCTTGTTGCTTATTCACACAGTAATTATGGAAAACCCACATTTCCAATCTGTTGATGTAGGCTGAACTGGAAATGCTGGAGACTTGGTCCAGGTTGATGGAAGAGAGATGGAGGGAAGTAGAAGAATTCTAGATGTGAACTCCTAGGTGGGACCAACAGAACTTGCAACTTGGTTGAATGTGGAGAGTTTGGGAATCTGGGAAAGAAAAAGAAAAAAAAAAAAGAATGATTCTCTTGTTTTTAGTTAAAACAAATCATTCCATTTTCTGATGATGGGGAAGTCTGGGAGAGGAAAAGGGAAATGGCAAGAACATATTGATTTTTAAAATATTAAGTTAATATTAAGTTTGAGACTCCTTTTAGATATTCAGGTGGACAAGTAAAGGAGGTGGCTTGGACATATGAGTCTGGAGCTCAGTATAGCTTAGATTTGGGCCAGGGAACTTTTTTGTGTGTGTGAACCACTCATTTCACCCTTTCTAATACTACTCTGATTTCATTTTGGGCATCATCTCTTTCCTCTTTGTGTAGTCTTAGTGAGGCAGTGAATATGACTGGGGTCCATGATCTGAAAATGCCTGATGTTTTGTCTTACCAACCTGTACAACCAATGTGTGCATGCAGTGAGGATGTGCTGGCAAGTATGGTAACAACCAGCTCTCCAGGGCATGAGGTGGGAGGGGACGGGAGGGAAAAGCCCTATTTTGCCCATACCCATGGTATAAATACTTCCACCATGGCTTATTTCAACCTGCCAATGTGGTATCCCTCACCATAGAGTTGGGAAAAGATGTGTGGTAGGACAGCATTGTATAGTATTTGCACCAACAGATGCCATAGACATAAGTAACCTCAAGAGCATGGATAGGAGTAATGATATTTACTGTTAAATATCAAATGATGATTATCTTGTCAATTCATATGTAAGACCGAAACTATGATAAGATTTACCCCAAATCTACTAGGGATAGAAACCCTGTCCTTGAGGAACTTGTCTTCCAGAGGAAGATGACGTGCATAACACAGATATAATTTGCAAGGCAGTGCAGAGCAGTGAGAGGAGCTGGTGCAGCACTGCTGGTTGTTTGGCTAACTCACTTTGTGATCATGTTCAAACAGTTGCCGTCTTGCTGAGCTTTTGAAATACCAGATGAATAGTTCTCTGTAGTCTTTTAAACCTGTTTCAAAAATTGTTTGCTTCTTTGACTCTGAATTAGTCTACAAATCATACACAACAGTTACCTAATAATTCCACAATAATCACCATATACGGTGCAATAACAGTGATTCTTCATCTTTTTTTTTATATGTATTTTCATTTTTTTTTCTGTTTTTTTTTTAATTTTTTTTTTCTTTAAGGTTTTTTAGGGTGGTGGGGTTACATTATATGATTCTTTATCTTTTTAAATGGTGCTGAATCTCCCACCATTGCAATGATCAATAAGTTATATGATGTTTCTCAGACACGAAATGGTTTCACATGATAATTCACATGTGAAGTCTTTGAAAACAGGGAACACAGGCTTATCCAATTTTTCACCTCCAGCTCCTAACATACAGAAAGCCCTCACAGTTGTGTGTTGAAGTGAATTGAGTAAATTCTTGTGGAAATCTTGTTGAACTGGTGAGCTGTGGTGAGTTACTGTAGGGATATGTGTGAGGTTCTTTCTAATTCAATATTTTTATTAATGCATTGAGGGAAGATGCAGATCTCAAAATGTATTCATAAAATTTTAAGATGATCCTAGCTTGGGAGGAGAACCAAACACCAGGGACACCAGAAATATAATCCAAAGAAGTTAGAACTGTCTACATAAAGAGAAACTTGGCCTTCAAAAATGTAAATGACTGAATATGGAAGAAATGGTATGAATTTTTTTTTCCAGGCAGGGGAATAAAAGAAATCTGGAGTCTAGAGGTGATAATAATTTGCAAATTAGATCTGTGTCATGTGATATGGCTGTAAACAGAGCCAGAGCTATTTTGGCCTTAATTTAGGGAGATTGATGTGATAAGTGGTCAGGAAATTAGTTGTCTTTCTCCATGCAATGCCTAAAGGTCAAAATTCATTGAAAAGTCCTAATTTCATCCAATATCACGGGGAACAAGAGCTAAAATATAAATTCAGGAACCACAAATATGTGTAAGAATAACACCAATTGTTAATAACAGTCTTTATAGATTGAGTAGCTTGGGCACATACTATTAGCTTCTTTAGGTACTCTCCTGGCACAATCGCCTTAAAAACAACCTATTACGTAGCCTACATATTCTGATCAAATCTTGGAACTACCTTTTAGGTGGAAGATTTTCCCCATTTTACTCCTGAAGAAGAGAAGTTAAAGAGTTCAAGAAGTTTGTCAATCTGGTTTGTCAATCCAAAATTCACCCCAAGTCCAATTTCTATATTTAGCTGAGAACAAAAAGATAAGAATGTAACAATAAGTTAAGAATGTTAAAAAAAATAGGGATGCCTAGGTGGCTTAGTCGGTTAGCCTCCCACTCTTGATTTTGGCAGAGTTCATGATCTCAAAGTCCTGAGATCAAGCCCTTCCTCCAGTTGCACACTCAGCAAGGAGTCTGTTGAGATTCTTTCTCTCCTCCTTCATCTGCCCCTCCCAAAGCTTGTGCTACGAATCAATCAATCAATCAATCAATCAATAAAATGTTCAAGAAAAATAATGTTACAAAACATTTTCTTTAACTAACATGAGCTATGCTTCTCATGAGAGGAAATGTATTATGAAATGGTACTATATTAGCCCAATATATCCACTTGCTCTAGACATACAAACCCTCTTCGTAGGACAGTCTGTTGAGACAGTCTATTGTCTATCTCAAATGCAGAAGACATTTCTACCTACTTGCTACCACTGAGTGCGAGGGGGAAAGTTCAGGACATGCACTCCAGCATTAAATGGCAGTGATTTCATTCCTGTTCCTCCACTTTTTGGTTATATGACCATGCACAGGTTGATCTATCTCTTTGGGCTCACTTACCTCAATAAAATAGCACTAATATACCTATCTCTTAGAGTGACTAATGTGAGTGAAATGAGTTAATACCCAGGACACAGTGAGTTCTTAGAAAATGTGAGCTATTATTATTGATTGGTGATGGAAATTACAAGTATTCCCATAGTCTAATACCAGTGGATCCATTTGGAAATGAGTTGGGACTTTCATAGGCAAGATGACATTGATGCCAAGATTCCTCCCCTGCGCACTCCACACTGTCTGATTCATCTTTGTTTCTTTTCCCTTGTTCCCTTTCTCTCATCTGTCCTGTCCTTGCCTTTACCCTCACAATTTTTAATTATTTACATATGTATCTACCCATTCATACCTCTTGATCATGAAGACAAGGAAAAATACCAACTTTTTATCCTTTAAAATAAACAGACTGCTTTACTCATAGGAAGAATTGATGACTTAATAAATAAAACTAAATTCCTTTAAACGATAACCAAAAATCCCCACATCCCTCAATTTTACCAAAGAAAAATGAGCAGATACAAAGGACAAATTTTATTTGCTTGTTTCAGATTTATATTCATATTAAGATTCAAGGCACTGATTAATAATCAAAAACCCTGATTACTTTTAATATAGAGTAAAATCTTCAATAATTTCAGAATGCATATAAGGGAGAAAGTAAAGTTTAACAGCTATTGAATTTTATTAAGCCCTAGGCAAAAATCACACTCAGATCAAAGGAGTTCTATCCAAGGGAATAAAGAGGTGGGGACAGGGATATCTGAGAAGCACTGGTCAGTTCAAAGCTATCCAAAACAGTCTGCTTTCTTTTAAGAAATATCAAACTTTGTAGCATTAATACATACATGAAATCAACACATAACTAAAATAGACAGAAAACTTACAATCTTTATTTGCTTCACAAATATTTTTGTTGTGCTGGTTTTTGGATATCCTTTGCAACTACAGTAAGTGAATTATCTCTACTGCATGTCAGTGTTCAGCAGTGGAAGAGGAGAGCTCATAGTATGACACCAACAGAATATTCAGGCATATGGGCATACACAGAAACATCATTACGAACATATATGATTAAACCTTAGTTTAGGGCAAATTGTTCACTCTCAATTTTAGTATGGTTGATTGAACTCGGCTTTACATTATTATTAAAAAAAAAATAAATGCACGATGCACTAACACACTACCATTAAAAAAAAGAAGAAGAAGAAGAAGCCAGGAAGAAGTCCTGATATGTGACTATGGCGATCATCAGAATGTTCTGGGCAAAGATCAGAAAACAAGATGGCTCTAAGAGCTGGCTGTTGAAATTAACTCATGCTAATGAGCATAGGTGGATGAGGAATTCGAGTTTCTTTTATTTATCTTTGTTTTCTGTACAGTACCTAGTGCGAAACCTTGGGCATAGAGTGTTAACAATGGTTTTTGAATGCAAGGTTTTCGAATGTTATAATGAAGTGTGCAGACTGGAGTTGGGAAGTTAATTTATGCCACTGTTCTGGACATATCTCTAAACCTGCTGAGCTGTCCATTTTGGAATAGTTCTGATTTAGTGAACTAGTTTAGTATTAGTAGAGTGACATCCCAGTGCCAGAACTGAAGTTCTTGCTCCTTGCCTTGCAGCTGACATATTGTTCATGACATAAATTAACCACAGAAAATGTATGTCAACCTTTCAAAAAGTGAATTCATTATTCCAAAATTTGTGGTTGGGAAAATGTGGAGATAGTTTAATGTCTTATTAAGATTCAGAATGACTGTTATTAGATAAAGAAAAAGACATACTGGGGTTGGGGGGCTGGGAGAGTCATAGAACATACAGGTGAATGAAAATAGTAGAAGAAAGTGCTCTACAGACTCCAAAGAAGTGGGAGAAAATTCTAGTAGCTCTGTTCTTGACTCAGTGCATCCATAGGCCTCTGACTAGCCTCTGACTACTATCCAAATCTAAAGTTTCGGACTACTCTGTAGGCTATATACAGAAAAGGAAATTTTCTCTATGGTATGTAATACATAGTTAGGTGTTGGACAAAGTATGATTTACAGTGGTTTTTTGAATGCAAGAGCAGTAAAGACCAAACCCTGGGCTAGCTGAGATCTGTAGCATGATTTATCATTGCTCTTGAGTTGTTTCTTTAGATCCTCAGAGTAACTGCCTGAGCAAAGACGGGAGGGAATTGTGTTCCATTTTTGTTGTGGCTTATCCAAGATCACAGACTCCTAACTTTGTTTTCTGCCTTCTAGTTGAGTTGCTTTTACATTCTCTTTCACATGGTCTCTCTTAGACTAGAGGTCACCACCCTTCTAACGCTATTTTTGAAAAATATCCACCTTCCTAGACTCTACCTGCTTAGGATGCAGCACATAGCTGTCTCATTTGTGCAAAGCTCTTAGAATCCACCTTGGTCTGCCTAGTCTGGGAATGCCTTTCTGTCTTCTGTTTGCCTAGTGTGAATATCCTGAGGTTCTGGCCTATGCAGTCTTGAAACTTGAACCTGATTCATTCAGAGGGGCTTTGAAAAATTTTTCTTTGCTACAGGCTGAAGTATGCATCCAACAACTCTGCCATGAAAACCAGCTGGCCATTGCCCAGATGGTGTGTAAGAAGAATCTCTGGGATGCTAGTCACCATTCTCAGTGTCATCCTAATCTTGAGACAGAAGACATTTGGAAAAAGACAAGGCTTCAGGACATAACATTCTGCAGGAGAATCTAGGTAATGAGACTCACACCAAGGCTCTTAGGAAGAAACTGTCCCAAGTAAAGAAATCATATTCTCCCTTTTCCTTTAGCAATACCTTCTAAAATACTGCCTACACACCTATCTTTAAGCCAAAGAATATTTTAGGCACATTATTTCTGTGGAAAAACTGTCCAGAGCCTGGGAACAAATGAAAAAACAAAGAGAATAAGTTGGTTAGTCCTGATGAGCAAGCTTGTAAACTTTGACTTCAGGGTATGAGAATTGGTATTGTGTCCTCTTTTGTGTTGTTTCCTGGCTGAGATGCTCTGGTTGAGCTCTAGGCCCTGAGCAGAAATCCCTTCTTGCATTACACCCAGACAGAGAATGCAAACTCACCACTGTCTTTCCCTTGCCAGCATGGCCCATCCTCTCTCTCCTCGGACACCAGCTCGCTGAGAACATGGCCAGCAGGAACACCCTCCAATTTCAAACAGCCAGGAATCTGCTGACCTGAAACTGCACATTATCAGAATGGCAGTAAGACAGTAAAATTAGAAGCTTAGTGAAGATTTGTTTATAATTTCCTGCAGCTTTGGAGGAATTGTATGTGATTATATCTAAAATGCAATAAATAGCTGTCTACTAAGCTAAAACAAGTGGAGGGAAAGAGTCCTTGTAGTATTATGTTATAACCAGGAAACACCCATGGGATAGAATTCCGTGTCCAAAGACACCCCAAGCTAGGAAAAAGGACAACATTTCCATGGGCTGGAGCAGAAAAATGCTGATAAATCCAGAAGATAATTCTAGAAATAGTATGGAAATAAGAAGAGGAGGGAAAGCTGGTGGATTGCCTATAGAATGAGAGATAGGAGAGTTCGTATGCTTTAAAGATGATCCCAGATAAAGCCTATATTCTGCAATATGAAGCTTTGGCTGTAGCATTGGATCTTGGGCTTTTTCTAAATCAGAAGTGGAGTTGTAAATCAGCTTACTACTTCTCACCACCATTCGTTCCAACCAAAAAAATTTTACTTTACTAATCAGATCATGGGATGCTCTGTGGATTTCCATGTTCTTTCAGGCTTTAAAGGTCTCTGAAAATAACAAATATTGAAATTTTTCTTTTAAAAATATTGAGCTCTTGTCTTCTAACTTTACCTCTCAAATAACAGCAATTTATTTTAAAAACTAATTTCACAAATGTGAAAGGGTCATTTGGGAAAAAAGGGCTACATTTATTCTTACTTCACCAATGAATTGAACTTATATTTCATAAACACAACACAGAAAGATTAAATTCTCAGAAAAAAAGAGAAATGTCTTTAAAATTAATAATAACCTCCAGTTGCCTTTCCAGTCAAGTGGTTTACTGTTAGGCAAATTGGTATTTACACAATTCTGCATTTTAAATTAAGGCCCAAAAGGACTAGGTAGATTCAAAAGGACTAGGTATAATCATTTGGGGATCATTTATCATTGTGGGGTGTTAGCCAATCTCTCCAAAGTCTATCTTTCTTCAAGTCTGCAAAGAGCTTTTTCATGAGTTGAACACCAACAAAAACTTCACATAAACTCAGAGAGATAAAGAGAAACTTGCTCTCTTGGTCTCGTCTCATTCAAGCAGCCCTGGCAGGGGCTCATCTTGCACTTGCCATAACACGACCAGGGATAAGGAGCTCACGGAAGAACTTTCATGATTACAAAGCTCTTTCATATGTGAACTAAAATATCACTTCCTATAATCATATAGACTGTGGGTCCTGCTTGAAACCTTTGAAGCAACACACAATAAATTTGATCCTTTTCCAAATAAACTAATTTAGAATATTGAAGTAATTGTATATTCAATTATATCTCTTCTACAGATTAAAATTAATTCTTCTTAACAAGGCTTGGCCACTCATTCTCAACATGCATTGTAGTTGTTCCACATTTCTCTGAAGGTGAAGCATAGGTAAATAGAAATGATGGCAAAATACCTTGATATGGGTATGGGATAAAGTGTGCTTCTTCCTCTTCTAGTCTGAATTCTACACTCTTCTTAGTAGAGCTCAAATTTGTATTCACTTTTCAGTGGCAACCTCCCCTGGTTATCTCATATCAAAATCCCTTCCCTATTCTTTTAGCATAGACGTGTTATGCCACGTCTCCTTTTAACTTCATATACAGTTTCTTTTTGAACACAGATAAAAGAGTTAGGTTTTGCTAACTATGTATCACATAATACCCTCTATCTAATTTCTCACAACACTAATGGAATACTGTTTCTGCCCCTTCCACAAAACTGTAAGCTCCTTGAGGGATTGAGTTCATTTGGTTTAGCATTGTGTCTGCAGGGTCTAACACAATGTCTAGTACAAACGAAATGCTCAAAAAGAAATTTGCTGGCTGAATGAATGAAGAAGAGTCAGAGCTTGATTGGTTGTGGAAGAATGAGATAAGTCCATCAACTGAGGGGTACCTGGGGGGCTCAGTCAATTGAGCATCCAACACTTGGTTTTGGCTCAGGTCATGATCTCAGTGTCCTGAGGTCAGTCCCTGTGTCAGGCTCCAAACTCAGGGGGGACTCTGCTCCTCTCCTTCTCCCTTCCCTTCTGCCCTTCCCCACACCCATGTGCTCATTCTCTCTCTCTCTCTCCTCTCTCCAACTCCCCCAAACTAAAGTGCTCTCTCAAATAAAATAAATAAAGTCTTAAAAGAATGAGGTCGGCCAACTGAAACAAGACCAACATGGTTAGCCTAAAGATTGCCTGTGTCTTCAGACTAGAACCTTGTCTCCATGGTTAACCTACTGCCTCACCTGCTTCACATCTCAGTTTCATGCCTTTCATGACACTGAACAGGTCCCCTGTCTTACATATATATTGCACAACTCCCACCCCCAAAGCCAACTCCCCTGACCCTTATTACAACTGCTTATGCCACCATCATACCCCTCCCCACTCCACTCCACAGTAGTATGATTTTGCTTCTATCTTCAGCAACTCCTTCACCTTATTTTTGACAAATCCAGTTAAAATGTGTGTGTGTGATTTCCTGAAATATCTAAAGTAATTTTACTTACAGCTTTAAATAAGATTAAATTAACTTAAAGATATATCTATTGGGTTAAAAAGAGATCTGAATTAAGTCTCTTATCTTTAATTTCAATAAAAGCATTTAAAAATTTATTAACACTTAAATTTTACTTTTGTTAACTATAAAAAGTTGCCCTTTAAGTTAATTGTTTTGAAGTCAAATGATTTTTTTTAAAAGCTAGAAAATTTAAACTTTTTGTTTTTGCCTTCCAGTTTTAAGGAGGGTTAGCACGTATTTCTAGAATATTCTTGAAATCAAAATAAAACAAAAGATATGTTTTAGTGGCTTGAAAACACACTTACAAATTATTTACATTACTTTCAGAAGCTAGAACATTGAATGTGAGCTAGGTTTTTGTGACTTCTTTTGCATGTGGTTAAAAAATCCATGTAACATAAATTTTCCATCTTAACCACATTTATATAATCAAGTCAGTAGTGTAAAGGATATTCACATTCATACTGTGAAACAGATATCCAGGATTTTTTCACCTTGCAAATTAGAACTTTCTGCCTGTTAAACAACCTCCTTTTTCTTCCTTCCCCAGACCTTGGTAACTACTGTTCTACTTCCTGTTTCTATGTATTTGACTGTTTTAGACACCTGGTATAAGTGGAACAATGTAGCCTTTTTGTAACTGGCTTATTTTACTTAACATAATGTCCTCAGTGTATTTATCTCTGGTGTATCTTGTAACAGGATTTCCTTCCTTTTTAAAGCCAAATAACATCCCATCACCTGTACATACCACATTTTTTTTGTTCATTTATCAATTGATGGACATTTAGACATTCCACCTTTTGGCTAATATGAACATGGATATGCACCTATCTCAGGACCTTGCCCTCAACTCTTTCAGATATATACCCAGGGATATATACCCCTGGTTTTCAAAAGAACCCATGCTCGGAGGAATGTGGAAGTCTTCCTAGAGGAATTAGTAATTCAGTCCTGAGGGGAATCAAGGATATTTATGCTTCTCCACTTTTCATCTCAAAACATAATGTTCTCTAAGAATCTTCTGAGTTTCTCCTTTTCAAACTTTCAAAAGTTCTCCTTTTCAAAGTTGCTGAGGGGTTCGGTCTTCAGACCTCCTCTTTTTTTTTTTTTTTTAATCTACACTCATTCTCTTGGTGACCTCATTTACTCATTCTCTTTAAATATCATCCATATATTAATACCTCTCAAATTAATATCTTTACTGAACTCCATACATGTATATCCAACTTCTTCCTTGGCACCACCACTTGGATAGGCTCTCAACATCTTAACATGTCCTAAACTGAGATCCTCATATGCCCTGCCTCCCATTTATCCATCTCAGTAAATGGAATTCCCTTTTTCCAGTTGCTCAAGTCAAAAATAATAGAATCATCCTTGGCTTCTCTTCCTTATACCTGGTCTATTATTACCTCCTGTCAGTTCTACTTTCACTATTTATCCCAAATCTGATCAATTCTTACCACTTCCACTGTTATGACGAGTCTAAGCATATCAGATCATCTCCCACGAGGATTGTTGCAGTAGCCTCCTTACTGGCCTTGTCCTCCATAACTATCCCAATATATCCAAAGGAAGCTGCTAAAATATCAAGCCATTCTTCTGTTCAAAATGTCCTATGCTTTTTGTAGCTCACTCAAAATAAAAGGGAAAGTCCTTAACATAGCCTATGATTTCCTATATAATCTCAAAATCTCCTCCCCATTACCTCTCTGGCCTCCTCTCCTACAGGGCTATTTCTGTTTTGGGCTATATCCTTACTGGAGACAACAATGTCTGACCCATGGTAAGTGGGCAATTAATATTTATTGAAGAGCAGCCTTCTCTCCTTCCCCACTGATATTACAGACAATATCCTCTCTTTAGTCCTCTGTAACCTGGCCCACTCTCTGACAATCATCCTTTGAACCTTACTCTCTCAAGAATCTCTCTTCTCATATACATTCTCTCCCATCCAGTGATCCTGTGACTCTACTTACTCAAGCTTTCCCATCCTATTGTAAATAAGCAAGTAAGTAAACATCTTTCTTCCAGTTACCCTTTTAAGCAATCATTCTTTCTTCACCTTTCAGCCACCACCAAACCACCAATAGGTAATTTTTAAGGAAAAAAAAAATCTATATCCCAAGCCCCTACTTCCTTATTGTTCCCTGGCAGTCTGGTTCCTGTCATCCTCATGTTCCAAAAATTACTCTCCAAGGGTCACCATAATGTGCCAAATCCAATAACATTTTCCACAGTCCTTAATCTTCTGTTTTTCCCTGGAGAACCAGATGTTACTTTCAGCAATCTCAACCATCTCAAATATCTAAAAAAATAAATTTCAAAAATGATTTGTTATCCTTCATTTTCATTTTATAAACAAAAGAATGCAATAGAAATGTTTTAAGAGATAATTCTTCTTTGGCTTCTCTGGAGCATCTCTGCTTTCCTTCTAGCCCTCTGACCATCTCTTCCTTGTATTCTCTGGATGGCTCTTGTTGTTGATGTTGGTTTTTTTCCCTAAATACTGATGTTTCCCAGCCATCTGTTCTTGGCCTTTGGTGTTTCTTGTACACATTCCTTCTTAACCATACACTCCAGGATTCTGCTTTCAGATTTGATCAACTTCCCAAACTTTTGGCACACATTTCCAGTTGCTCCAATCTCTCTATTCCTGGACATCCCACTGGTACTTCAAAGTCAAATATTTTCAAAGCTGATTTCATTCTCTTTCCTCATACCTGGTCTCCTTTGGTGTATCTTAATCTCAGGCTTAGTAGTGGCTCCTTCCTTCTTGCACATCTGAGGCCAACATTGTCGATTCTACTTTTATTGTGTTGCTCACCATTGCTAGCCCCTCTCCATCCACTTTGCCACTACTAGACTTCTGATTTCTACTATGTCTCTCTGGCAAGTGTGTAAAGTCTTTCTGATCAACCTTCTCATCTTGAGCCTTTCCTTTCCTCAACTCATTTTGCACATTTATGAGATCAATCTTCCTTAAACAAACATTGGTCATGGCAATGCCTGCTTAAAATCCATTTTTGACATTGCATTGCCCACACATCCAAGCCTATCTGATGGCATTCAAGATCATAATTTGGGCCTCAAGTGGGAAAAAATGTAATTGGGAAAAAAGTTGCCTTGTTGGTGTCTGGGAATAGATCTAGAACTTGTATCCTCCAAACAACAGCCTACTAACTAACTCTATAACTCTCTCAATGATACAGGAACCTCATTTCTTTTAGGTCACATAGGATATTTATCCTCATCCTCCCAAGAACTTCCAGTGTCACTCAAATGCCAGGCTCTAGTTCTCTGGTCTGTTTGGAATTTCATGAGGCAATATTAGTGTTCCAATAGGACCTGGCAGGCTCATTGGAAAACCCTTAATTTTCTCTTCATCAAAAGATTACCTTCTGAGTGTCCCCTTTTATCTTGGTCAGGGGAACAGAAAGTTGTCTTGCTTTTACATGTATTTACAACCATCACCTTGCAAACTTGGTTTGAAAAGCAAGATCTCATGGGGTCTGTAAAGTAAACATGAAGATTTCTCAATCTTGCCATATGACAACTTATTAGGCAGGGCTTCCAGTGACCTGTAATGGTTAATGTCTGTAACTATGATTGACAAGGAGCATGCCATTAGCTCTACCAACTCACTATGGTCTCTTTAAACTGTCAAAGTCCCCAAAGTACTAACCTTAACACAACTTTCCACTGATGTTTCTATTGTCAAAGTATGTGGGTCTGACATAAAACAAGAATTGCATTAATCTCTACCAACTTTCAGGAAGAGTTGGAACATGTGTGTGGAAAGGAGGGTTTGGAGGAGAATAATAGGTAGGTAGAAAATGGGGGAAAGAGAGGATAAAGTTCACTACTTTAGGATTTCTAAAATACTCAACAGTGGAAAAAGTTTCTACATCACAAACTGGAACACAGGATCTTAGCCTCCAAAAAACCTATTCTAATAAAAAAGAAGGCAAACAAAAATATAAAATGCAAATAGAGATTTAAATCTCATTATAACTTTGCCATGAGTGGATACACCAAAAGACAAGCAATGGGATTAGTGCATACCAACGCTGGCAGAGGAGCTAGATGGGACTTTCACAGAAAACACATGATGCACCTGAGGACAACAAGACTAGTGTCTTTAGATTTCGTTCACTTTTACAACCACCATAAAAAGGCAGAATCAGAGCACAAAGCCAAGAATTCTCTTGCAATATGCTAAAACAGGAAAAGATCACCTGGCTCACATTTTGAGTTACCTTCCTTCTTCTCCTGGTGAGAATCAGGACAATCCTATTGATTTACATAGATTCTGTCAGCAAATATCTGTTGGTGGTTCTGACAAGGATTCCTTTCTTTTTTTAAGAAAAAAGGATTGTGTTTAATTAATTAATTTATTTTTTTGAGAGATAGAGAGAGAGCTCGAGTGGGGGTTGGGGGGCGAGCAGAGGGAAAGGGACAAAAAGACTGTGCTGAGCGCTGAGTCCATCAAGTGATCCAATCCCATGACCCCAAGATCATGACCCTGGTTGAAACCAAGATCAGACGTTCGAATAATTCAGCTACTCAGACACCCCAACTCCCTTCTTGACCAAACTTTAGTCAGGCCCCTCTGAGCCTCTTTTCTTGACCAGACCTTGACCTTGGCCCCCATCCTTACTAGAACTGCATAGCCCAAGTTTTAGCAAGAATCCTGCTAACTCAGTTTAACAAGAATATCTAACCTTTGATAACTGACTACCCTTGACATCTGATCACATTCTTTATTCCCTACCCTTGATATCTGATTACCCTGGTCTACCTTCAGTAAGAATCCTGTTAAGTGGGTTTACAAGAATTCCCCTACCCCTTGATGTCACCTCTTAATAATTCTCCATCCACTGAACCCCCTCACTCTGCTCATTGGCTGTAAATCCCCATTTGTTCTTGCTGTATTCTGAAGTGACCCTGTTCTACATTGAGGTCACTTTCCCTTATTGTAGGAGTTCCTGAATAAAATCTGTTCTTACCTCTTTCAAGTTTTGTAAGGCTCTGGTTCTCTTTAACAGTCACCACTTCTGTGACATAGCACTCCATAGTGATTGCAATTATTTCAAATTTACCTAAAAAATCTCCAATCAAAATTAATTATGGTCCTCTTTCATTTAGGAAACAAAAATATGCCACAGAAGCCCTTGAAGAGACTGACACAAAACTACATGAATGCTTTGAGTTTGGTGATCAGCTGCTTGTGTGATAAGAATATAAAACCTCAAAGCCGAACACATATATGAAAACCTGGGAGCAGTTTCAGTTCTCCCCTGTTAAGAAGAATATCTGAGCATTCTGAGTAGGGTTTGGCTGTCACTGGATTTGCCTTTGTGGAGTGAGGGAGCAAGAACGAAAGGCTGGGAAGTTGGATCAGGAAATAGACCCCATCTTATCCACAGGACTTGTATGATGGATTTTACAGCAGGGAGAAAATGAATGGTCTCAATATAGGAGGCTCTATAGCTCCTTTTACATCTGAGGCTAGAAAAGCTGCTGCCTCCACATTTTTGACTCCTTTTCCTCAGCATAATGTGAGGTACAAGGTCAGGGGACACACTTGCGGCCTCTAATGGCCAGATAATGGACCACAATAAAAGTTATGTGTCCCCAGCTGAAGGTGAAGACATATAATGGTTGATAAGATCCATTATCTAACTATTAGAACCTAAAGGAAAAGGAGACAATTATTAAATCAAAGAAAAAAATATTTTCACTTATTCAAGAAAAAAAGATTTTTGACTATGTGTTTTGTATTTTTCTATCAGTTCCATCTTTACTTCCAAATAATCCCACTAGTAGTAACCAGAGCTAATGTTTATTGAGCACTTACAATATGCTAATGTTCTTGGTAGAGATCTATGAAATCAGACTCCCCAGTTTCAAACCCTTGCTTGCTGAACAGAGTAACACTTGCTCACCTGGAGGAAGTTAACCTTTCCATGTCTCAGTTTTCTGATATGTAAAATGATGATAATATTAGTACATGTATCATATGACCACTAGGTATGTTAAATACCTAATAAATGGTAGATATTACTAATATCATTACTGCAATATTATCATTGTTGGCATGACTCTATAGTATTTGTATTATTTATAAATCTTATCAGCCCTATTTGATAAATTAAGAAATATGAGGATTAAATGAGCTATTAAATTTTGAGATTTGTCAACAGATTTTCAAGGTTTTATCAATCCCTTGTGAAACACCGAAAAGACACAAAGATTTTGTGTACATGCATTTTGGTAGGTGATTTTTAACAGATGCTCAAAAGAGCTCTTGACCCTCAAAATTCTAAGAATCTCTGAGAAATGAAATTTCAGGCTATCACTTCACCTGCCAGGTGATGTAGAGCGATCAAAAGGCAACCATATTTTAAAATCGTTTCTTCTCTCATGAATTGTCTTTTTAAAGCTTATGGGAAATCAGATAAGTCAATTGGAGAAAGACAACTATCACATGATCTCCCTGATATGAAGAAGTGGAGATGCAACAGGGATGGGGGTTAAGGTGGTAGGAAAAGAAAAAATGAAACAAGATGGGATCGGGAGGGAGACAAACCAAAAGAGACTCTTAATGTCATAAAACAAACTGAGGGGGGTGGGGGGGAGAGGGGTTGGGAGAGGGTGGTGGGGTTACATTATATGTTTAAATAAAAAAGCTTAAAGAAAAAAAAAAGAAAATCAATCACAGATACATATTTTGTCTGCTGAGTGCCAAAATGGGCCCATGCATGCCACATGACCAGTTATTCCTCATGTCATTCTTGAGACAGACCCCCTTTTTCAAGAAAACATTTCCAAGAGAAAAAACCAATTCAGTTACAAAGGTGGAAAGCTATAGTGTTAGTGTCCTGGTAATTGCTCCTTAGCAATCAATAAATACATCTTTAGCCATTTCATTTGGCCTCTTGGGATCCCTGGAATTCAAATTGAGATTCTGAGGAACATAGCGCCTTCATGATATCAATAGCCCCCTTTTTCATAATGCACTTGAAAAAGCATCTACTCCTCCCCTCCCTCTTTGTTTTCCCTTTGGATATAACTATAATCTGCCCAGGGTCAGTCCCTGTTCAACTAATGAGGGACTGTTGAAGCTACTAAAATGCTTAAAGTAGATCTATGGGCCCAGAAAAATTCTAAAATTGTTGTCATTATAATTTAAAAAATAAATATCACTCATTTTTAAAGAGAAGAATTATAGCACAATGGTTAAGAACACATATTCTAAGATGAACTAGAAGGGATTAAATCCCCATTCTGTCATCACCAGCTTTATAATCATGGACAAATGAATCTACCTCTCTCTTTCTCTGTGTTTCAGCTTTCTTATCTGTAAACTAGGGGTATTTATGGTATTTACCTCACAGGATTGTTGTATGAGGACTGAGTTTGTTAACACATACAGGAACAATGTAGCAGTGCCTGGAATTGTAAGTATCAGCTAGCAATATATCATTATTATGTAATTCATTTCTTGGGGATTAAAAAGAAAATGTCTGAATTCTAATCTTATTTTTAACCTGCTAAACCACCTTCAAATTTACACAAATAATTAATTCTCTGAGCTCCATTTTTTCCTATACCTGCGATGAGGAGATAATCCCCAAGCTCATGATGCTGTGTAAAATCAGGAGTGTTCTAGTGCTTTGTAAATTGTTATGGCCTGGACCTATGTCAATTGTAAACATTCCAATACACATCTACGAATATGTATGTGCTTTTTGAAAGCATTTTATGATTAATTCTAAGTAATTAGGGAAACACAATGCTTAATACAGAACCTAGGAGAATTTTGAGATCTTTATTTGTGCAAGTGTTACATATGAAGAAAATGTGGCAAATAGACTTTTCTAAGAGTTTTCTAGCTAATCCTAAATTAAGAGTCTCTTTAGCTTCAAGTGTTTTTAGTTTTTTGTTTGTTTAATTGTTTTTGGCTTCTGAATGAAGCAGAATTCTGGCTCAAGTAAAGAACTGACCCCATTACTGACTTCTTCATATTTGGAGAGGCTGAGGGGAGATGATTGAATATTAATGGATTTTTGTTTCACAACATTTCTTCTTCAAAATTCTAGGCTCTTTTTGCTCGCTTTAAAGCCTTTTTTACCAAATTTTCACTGTTTTAATTTTGAAGTGTTATAACAGATGATTCTCACATTGGCTTAGCTACTCTTATATTTCATTCTTGTTTGCCAGGAATTGAAGATTTACAGAATCAATGTGTGTGGACATGTGCTCACTCAAGGCTTTTCTATTTCTGTCATTTGTCATAATGAGCTGGAAATGCTTTCCTAACCTCACTGAATAACCTTCCTCTATTCAAGATCTCTGGAGCCACTAAAAAGACACTGTGGTTGTTTATACCTCCACTTTAACTGTTAGGAAAAGGACTCCAGAAGCTGCCATTTGTTTTCATACCTCTACCAGTTATCTCTTGCTGCATAACAAACCGCCCTAACCCTTAGTGGCTTAAAGCAACGCTGCTATATTATTTCTCACTGTTCTATAGGTTGACTAGGTGATTCCTCTGGTGGTGTCACCTGGGCTGAAAAATTTTGTTGCTGTCACCTGATGGGTCAGCTGTGGTTGAGCTCAGCTGGTATTGCTGGGTAACTGGGCCATTCTCTCTATGTGATTATTTATTCCCTAATTCTCCATGTGGTGGTCCTGGGCAGCATTCCAACAGGGCAAAATACAAGGTGTGGAGGCTTTGATTCCTGAGTTCCCACAATACGCATTCCACCTCACTCCGTGGTTCAAAGTGTGCCTCTAATAAGACCATCCCAGACTGTAAGGATTGGGAAAACAGATTCTACCTCTTTATGGGAGAAATGCAAGGAATATATAGCCAAATTTCATCTTCCAGAATGTGTAAGTATTTATGTTTTAGCCAAGTGTTTCTCTGTTAGACTGTGAATAGGAACTTTTGTCTGTGAACTTTTATCATTGGCACTGGAGAAAACCAGTAGCAAGAGACAATGAAATTCCAATTCATTGACAATACCCATTCCTTCTTATGTGGGGTCATCCCCTGGTGTTTAATTACTTCGCAAATATTAATTAGGCAGCTATTCTCCTAGGTACTAGTATTATGCCAAGATTCTTGATCACAAGATCGCTGATTCTTATCCTGAATTTAGCTGTGCCTTTTGGGAAAATACACATGTCACATTTTCAGGAGTTTATAGAAAATCAACATCATCAGTGATAAACAATATTAAGCACTTACTATATGCCAAAATAATGCTACCTCTGAGAATTCTTGAATAATATAAGGCATGATTCCTGATTGCAAGTTAAATTTTAGCTCAACAAGATAGTTATAACTTAGCAATAAATAATGATAAACTTTTTCAATCATTTAACACTTTTACTGAATATCCCCTATATACCTAGCTTCTGTATTAAGCACTGTGAATGCTGAAACAAATCTGACAGGGACTGTGGTCACAGTAGTAGTAAGGGGAAGCAGAATGTAAAGAAATTTTAAAAATTGCTATAAGCAAGTAAAACATTAATAAAATAAAGAAGAAATTAATATTATAAGTGCTCTGACAGAAGATTAAACAAGAAATACAGAAGGTGTATAGCTTCCTGGGGATTGAGGATGAGGATCTCCTTCAAAGAAGAAATGAGGTTTGAGTTAAGTTTTGAGAAGAGCACCCATGGTCTTTAGACTGTCCAGTAAGTGCCATGAGGTTCAGATGAAGAGTCACAAACAAAGGGATGTGGAACATGGAAACCATGGGAAATGCTGAACCTTCAATTATCTTCTGAGGTCAGATGAGATCAACCACATTCGAAGTAGCATGACTGTGCTGGATCTTCAGTTTGTTCAGTGTGGCTTAAACCCATATTTTGGATGAGATGGAGGGGATGGGAGTAAGGAAGAAAGGGGGAGAAAAAGAAAAATGGTAAGAAAGAAACAGAAATGGCCCAGGACTCAGTCATGGAGGACTTTAAAGTTTGGATTTTCTCCTATGGGTAATGGCAATCTATTGAAAAATTTCCATCCTGAACCTTTTTTTTTTTTTTTCAAAGATTTTATTTATTTATTTGACAGAGATCACAAGCAGGCAGAGAGGCAGGTAGAGAGAGAGGAAGGGAAGCAGGCTCCCTGCAGAGCAGAAAGCCCGATGCGGGGCTCGACCCCAGAACCCTGCGATCATGACCTGAGCTGGAGACAGAGGCTTAACTCACTGAGCCACCCAGGTGCCCCCTGAACAGGATCCTTAAGAGATCTCCTTAAGGATGATAGGATCAAGCTGGTATTTGAAGAAGATCATTATGGCCTCAATATGAAAGATGAATTGGCTACAGCAAGGCTGGGGGCAGAGTAGTTGCATTATTGCATTGGTCTAAATAAGCTATAATAAGGACAAAGTGGCAGAAAGACTAGGGAAAAAGGGATGATTCAGACATTCAACACAAATGTATTAGGTGTCTACTAGGTACTGGGGGGTTATGCCAAGTGCAGGGAATATTGTAGCATAGAACTGATTTTGAAAATATACTAAAAGACCACTCAGAGACAGATGTAAAAAATCTGCAAGAGATTCAGGTAAAATGACCTGATTCCAAATTGAAGGTAGGAGTGAAGGAAAAGGAAGATCCCAGAAGTTCCTAGAGTTATGAAAGGTAGTACCTTGACAAACAGCTTTTGGGTGATTTAAACAGTAGGTACTAGCAAATCAAGAAAGAAGTACATTCTTGTATAGGTAAATAATGAAATGAAATAAAACAGAAAACATGAAGTTCCAAAGGAAATGTTAGTTTTCCAGAAACATCAGTTTTATTTGTATTTATGTATCAGTTTTCAAAGACGACACAATGAACGAGACTGTAGATATGTGTGTACATGTGTGGCATTAGGTCTGAAAGAATATTCTACTGCTTTTCATCTAGTCTGTCCTTCACAAAGTCAGCCATACCTTCCTATGTGTGGTTTAATTGAACTTGACCCTAAGATCTGATGAATCCAATTCCCCGTGGCTCAATAATTGGGCCCCATGTGCGATATGGGAAGGTTGCACAGGGCATCCCACAGCTGCTGCTTATGTGGATGGATTAAATTAGAACTTCCAAGTACACTGCCTGTTCCTGATTTGATCATGACCATAAAGATATATTTTCAGCTAAATTTCTACCTATAAAGCCAACAATAGAAAAGCAATCAATAATGGTAGCTCTCTCCTTCTCTGTTTACATGTTTGTATCATCAGCTAAAAACTATTACACCCTGATGAGGACTTATTATTATATTCTTGGTATCTATTTCATTTATTTATAGCATAAATAACTAATTCCTGGCACAGTGATAAACCCATTACATATGACTGATACTCAATTTTTGACATTAATCTTACTCTTAGCTTTTCATTAGGTCAATCAGGAAAACTTTATAGAGTTCCTTTTCTGTGTTCAGCAGTATAGGACTTGGATAAACAATTTTGAGGAGGATAAGACATCATCCTTCACCATAAAAAGAAGAGATATGTAAGTGAGCAAATACTTACCACATATCATCCATCCATTCATTGGGTACCTGTTCTGCTTGGGGCTGGAAGAATAGAGAAATAAATAATATAGAGAAATAAATAATAGTTGGGTGCACCCTGAAGTGATTATGAGCTTTGTGTTTGACACTTTACCTAAGCTGTCTTATGTAAGTCTTCCAGGAGCTCTGTAGGGCAGGGAAAGTTGTTATTGCCCCTACTGCAGGAGGAACTACAGGCCGAAAAGACTCACAAAAAGCCACAAGAATGCTAGGACTGAGTCAGTATTAAGTTATGCATAAGTCCAGATCCTGAGGGTTTTCCAAACATAGGACCTTAGGATGGTATGTGAAGTTATAATAATACACCCTGACAAATAATAACTAAAACATTTTCTCTTAAGTTTGCCCCTCCTTTCTTTACTGCCTCTATACTCTTTATAGCCACCCTCTATAGCTAAACTGCTTGCAAATGCAGTTCATATTGTCAAATTATTTATTTTCCATTTACATTCCAGCCACACTAATGTTGAGATTTTGAAGCAAAACCAACACACATATGCACATAAATGTATTGGCTCTGGGGCAATAAAATTATCGTCTTTATTCCCTAAAAAGTAATTTTACAGTTGTGAGTGAAAGACACTCTTTTTCATTCTCATTTGACTTCACTGTAAGGGGGTAGTACATTATATTTTAAAAAATGTGTATTTCAATATCAGACTTCTCTCAGTTTAAATACCAGCAGAGCTTGGATTTGTGGTGTCTTTAACCTATGCCAGTGACTTAGGCTGCCTGGGTCTTATTTTACTAATATACATAAAACAGGAATGATATCACCTACCATTCAGGAATGTTGGAGGATCATAATCTGTTTTTAATATGATAGCTAAATGTCTTCTACTTTTTGAGTACCCCACAAATTTAATTGTTATTATTTATCATTATCATCACTGTCATTATCAAAATCTCTACTACATTTGATAAAGTCGACGAACTCCTCTTTAAATTCTTTCCTTCCTAGGGTTTATCTGAGATTTCTTCCTGTGCATTTTTGTTCCTATTTTTATTCCCCTTCTCCCGCGGTTCCTACGTTAAATTCTAAAGTCCTCCACTGTTTGGTTCTAGGCCCACTTCTCTTCTTATGCTAATATTTATAATGAGACATGTCCACCCTTCTTGGAGTTACACTACTGCTCCAGTCTGTGAATCCCAGACTTTTCTTCTGAACCCAAAACCCATGTATCCAAGTATCTGCTAGCCATCTCCCTGCGGTGTGTAATGAACAACTCAAACTTAGTGGTCCCAAAATGGAATTAGAAATAACTTGTCCCTCTCCTGCCCCAAATTGTTTCTCTCCTGTATTCTTTATCATCAGTGAAAGTTTCCACTACTTTCCCGGTTACTAAGACCAGAAATCTGAGCATCATCCCTGGTTCCGGCCCCCAGTCCACCTGGTAGCTAAGTATCTTTCAATGAGATTTCCCATCTCTGCGGAAACACCACCTCCTACAACGCATCCCAGTTCCTAATGCCAGAATCACCTTCCTAAAATGTCCACAGCACACTTTTATTGGTCTGGAATATAGGTAATATAGAAGTGAAGAACACATGGTACAGACAACCTAGGAGCATGAACTACATAAATTCAAGCAGAATTAGTCAGTGTAATGCCCAAATGTGCCCCAGGAGTCACAGTTTCCTGCCTCCCACCCTATACCTCTAGGCTCATGTATTTCATAATCCCTGAATTTGATGGATTTTACTCCTGAAATTAGGCTATGTTTCATGACATAGTTGACTTTAAGAAAGAGGTTATCCAGGTAAGCCTGACCTAATCCCATGAGCTCTTAAAAAGCAGAGTTTTCTCTGAATGTCTGCCAAAAAAGTCAGAGATTCAGGGCACAGGAGGGATTTTATGTGTTGTTTCTGC
>ML100680.1:29167-51218 GCA_003697995.1 Taxidea taxus jeffersonii
ATATATAAAAGACTCTCTGGCTGTTTATTTTTACAATTTAGCATTTCTCTTCTGATAATTATTTCTAGTTTTCTATAGTCTTATGATATGCAGTAGAACTTGCACCTGACACATTTATGACTTGTGGTTGGTTTATGAGTTAGAAAAGGTTAAAGTAGGAAATAATAAAATCGCATATAAAGTACTGTATGCAGTTTAATTCATCCTTTTTCGGCATAGAGCCTATTTCTGTGTTTAATGGGTCTACTGATGAGAACTTCTCTAGTCTTGCCTACACCACCCCCACAAGACATGTCCACTTCTTTGTTGTGTTCTTTAAAGCAGCTGGGAATTCAGAGGTGACCTGAATATAGACTCCTACCAGAGTTTTCTGATGTTTTCCCCAAACATTTTCTTATCCACATGTAATCTGAATATTTGTTCATAAAGAATTCAGTTTGGGGGCACCTGAGTGGCCCAGTTGGTTCAGCATCCAACTCTTGATCTCAGCTCAGGTCTTAATATCAGGGTCATGAGTTCAAGCCCCAACTTGGGCTCCATGGAGGGTGTGGAGCCTACTTAAAAAAGAAAAAGAATTTAATTTGGCTTTCCTAGAAACAGTTCTCTACCTTTGTTCACACACAATTTTTTCTCTACCTTTGTTCACACAATTTTATTGATTTGTGTAGTATTTAAGTAATGGATAATTTATGTGTTAACTTGACAAATACACCACATTAATAGATTTGGGAACAAACCATCTGATGGTTGGAAAGCTTGTTCCACAGCTAGTCAGTGCAGCAGAGTGCAAGCAGAGAGAATCTTGCCAGATTGAGCATTCAGCATGTAGGAGTGACCAGTCAGGACACTTAACAATGGAAGGAGGAATGTGGATTAACCCACTGAGATGGCTAAGTAAAACCAAATGAAGAGGGTTTCTATATTATAAACTCTGGGACCTTGGTCTGGCCACTTCCTCCTCATGATTCCCTCTCTTCATCTATAAAATGAAAACTACATTAGCACCTACTGTAATGGATTTTTGTAACAAATTTGCAATATATGGAAAATTCTTTAAAACATGTATGCTTAGCGAAATAAGTCAATCGGAGAAAGACAACCATCACATGATCTCCCTGATATGAGGAAGTGGAGATGCAACGGGGGTGGGGGTTAAAGGGGTAGGAAAAGAAAAAATGAAACAAGATGGGATCGGGAGGGAGACAAACCAAAAGAGACTCTTAATGTCATAAAACAAACTGAGGGGGGGTGAGGGGGAGGGGGGTGGGGAGAGGGGGTGGGGTTACATGATATGTTTAAATTTTTAAAAAATGCTTAAATTTAAAAAAAAAAACATGTATGGTTGGGGCACCTGGGTGGCTCAGTGGGTTAAGCCTCTGCCTTCAGCTCAGGTCATGATCCCTGGGTCCTGGGATCGAGCCCCGCATCGGGCTCTCTGTTCGGCAGGGAGCCTGCTTCCTCCTCTCTCTCTCTCTCTCTGCCTGCCTCTCTGCCTACTTGTGATCTCTGTCTGTCAAATAAATAAATAAATAAAATAAAAAAAAATAAAATGATGAAAAACATGTTTGGTACATAATAAGCATTCAAAACCTAAAAGGAAAAAAAGTAAAAAATAAAAATAAATGCTACTGTTTATAATGGTTTGAAACTACATCATAATGTATTTTGTTGTTGCTATTATCATTATCATTGCTGTCATTATGTGAGTAGAGCTAACATTTATTGAATATATACTCTATGCCAGTAGCAGGAGAAGCACTTTATGTACATTATTTCATCTCATAACTTGACCAAGATCACCATGCTCTTGAGAAATCCAACCATTTTGATTCCAGAATTTGTGCTACTTGTTAGTTCATTTACATTACTCCTTTCAAAAAGTGAATTTTTTTTCCAAAAGCAATTTAAAATTTGGCTTGCAAGGATACATTGAACACAGTAAGATTACATACGTTAGAAACAAATTCATGCTACCAATAAAAATGGGTCCTTTCAATACATTTAAATATATTTATATATGAAGTTTCTTGCTCAGTGAGAAGTCCCAAATCTAGTGACCACAAAAGGGTCTGCAATCAGAAACCTTATTTAGCATTATACAGAAATGCTTGAAATTCACAGGTGTTATATTTATACATAGGCCAAATTTACTTCTTGCTCTCTAAGCCAGCCCATGTGATAAAGGTGAAAGATTCTATTAATATAAGTGGCTATAAGAACGAGGTATAAACCCAAATCAAAAATTTAGTTGGTCAAAAAAAAATTTAGTTGGTCAATGTGCTTATTTTTCCTACTGTAGAGATTAATGATAGAATTCTATCTCTTATATAATTGACCTGACTCTACCCAGTGATGCCCTCTATGTTTTATACCTTCCTGTAGATACCACCAGTCTGGGCATTAAATCAATATGGAAATTAAACTGGCAATCCAGACCACATTGATTTATGAGGTTGCATTTCTTCTTTACATTTCATAATATTTTTTGAGCAATCATAAATTAAACATAAAATCAATTTAAATTAAGAGGTAAGTGGCAGTAGCCCTCAGGTAGATGTTCAATGGTTTATTAGTTTCATGAAATACATACAAAATACAAAACTTTATACTCACGTTATTATTATTTAATATTTCTTACACACTAACAAGGTACCATCAATTCCTGTTGAGTTGAGGCCCAATTACCCAGTTTTTGAATTATGTAGGCTGCCCAATTCTACAATTAAACCTTTGGTCATTTATTTCATTCTAAATTTTGGCCCTTCAAGGGAAAAAAAGTGTTGGAAGAAAAATCACATCATTGTATTCTGGAAGCTCTATTAAAACTCAGAAACAACCCCCACACTGGGAAATTATTCATTTGCAGTTATTCAGGCTTGCAAAGTCATATCTTTGGGCAATACTGAATGATGAGAGAATATTTACAAGATAATATAAGAAAGACTTTGGGCAACATGTTTATATTTATTTGAATTATATATTCATTCATTCAACACATATTCAGTATAGTTCTAATATATGAATAACATTAAGAATAAAGAAAAGAAGAAGCAGACACGGGTGGGCCTGTCTTCATGAAGCCTTCATTCTAGGGAGAGAAACAAACATTAAACAATGAGTGATTTAAAATTAAACAGGAAGACAGGGTCACCTGGGTGGCTCAGTGGGTTAAGCCTCTGCCTTCAGCTCAGGTCATGATCCCAGGGTCCTGGGATCGAGCCCTGCATCGGGCTCTCTGCTGAGCAGGGAGCCTGCTTCCCTTCTTCTCTCTCTGCCTGCCTCTCTGCCTACTTGTGATCTCTGTCAAATAAATAAATAAAATATTTTTAAAAAATTAAACAGGAGGACTTCACAGTGCTTATTGTGTGCTAACCACTGTAGTAAATACTCTCTGTGTATGAGTCCCTGTCACTCCCCTACCAACCTAATATGGTGAGTATAGCTGTTATGTCCATTTAAAGATATGGAAACTGAAGCTCAGGGAAGGTAAGTAACTTGTTCAAGTCCAACAGCCAGGATGTGATGCTGTCAGGATGTGGACCCAGGTGTAGGTGCTGAGCCCCTTGGTTTTGTGCTGTCCAGTGGGATGTGCCAGAGTAGGAGGAGCACGCTGCTGTAAGGGGACACCTGGTGTAAGGGAGATCAAGGAAGATCTTCACAGGAGAATTACAACTGGAGTGAGATCAAAGGCTGAATGAGGATGAGCTAGGCATTGATGTAGGCAGGAGAGGGTATGCTGACTCAGGTAGAAGAAACTGACTATGGAAAGGAGTTGAAACAAGAAGAGGAAGAGGCATTAGAAGAACTGAGAAATCCAGAGTGGCTGAAGTGCAGACAGTCAGGTGCATGGGTCAGCAGAACTGGAGGAAAGCCCAGAAAAATCTCTCTGGGTCTGGCTGCCCCTGATTTTATTATCTATATATTTAGACTCCCTTTACATCAGTGGATCTCAACCTTGGTTGCAGTCAGAATCACCTTATTCTGATCTTTAACAACAAACACCTCATCCCAGACCCACTCTATCAGAATTTTTGCAAGGGCGACCCAGACATCACTAGTTCCCAAAGGCCCCCAGGCATTTCCACTTGGACAGCCAAGGTTGAGAACTTCTGGGTCAGATCATCATCAGACGATGTCCAAATTAGTTAAAGCCTCTAGAACCAAAAATATAAACAATATTGTGATAATCAAGTGCAGGTTTGAGTTTTGAGTATGTATCATTTGCTGAGGTGAAGTGGGGAAATTTCTGAGTGTCACAAACATGAGCTGCATACACCCTCAAGCAAAAGAAATGTTTGCGGCTTAACTTTGCAGCGATGGGAAGGTCTGGTTGTGCTGACCTTATGTCAGAGATGTCCTCACTCCACAGACTAAGGGAGAGAAAATGAGCCAAAGTCTTAAGATGAAACATGTTGTTGGTGTAGGGACCTTCCTTCACAACAGTGCCCCACTCACCCCTTTTGGGCCGAGGGGCATAGGGATGGGGGATGGGGTGGAATCAGAGCAAATCCTGAGTTTAACCTGAACGTGTATGTCCTATGATATCACAGAAAAGAAAAGAACAGGGAGAGATGGCGACCCATCAACAATTTGCCTCGAGGGACAGTCCAGTGACTTTGGCTGGATTTGTGGAAGATGTGAGGCTCCCCCCATCAAAAAAAAATCTTCAGGAAACCTTTGAAACAGCATCAAATTAAGATGTTGAACATCTGTAAGAACTGGAAAGATTATAATGCCTTCCCCCAAATAAATAAAGTTTATTTTCCAACATAACACATAATTTAAGGGTATGCTGGAAGTATTTGACTGCAAGAATATGGATGTTTATTAAAGTTGAATTCTTTCTTTTCTTCCTCTTCTCCTTGTCTCTCTCCATTCTCCTTTCCTTCCCCTGCCTCTCCTCCTCCCTTCCTCCCTCTTCCTCCTCCCCTCTCCTTCATTTCCCCCTTCTTCTTCTTCTTTCTTCTTCTTCTCCTCATCCTTCTCCTTCTTTGTCTTCCTCTTCCTCTTCTCCTTCTTCTTCTCCTCTTCTTCCTCCTCCTCCTCTTCTTCTCTCTTTCTCCCTCTCTCTGCCACTTTGCAATTCAATAACTGAATAGAAGATCTTAAGCTAAGGGAAGGATTACGTGTTCTTTGGGTTGTTGGTTTTTTTTTTCAAAGATTTTATTTATTTGATAGGGAGAGACACAGTGAGAGAGGGAACACAGGCAGGAGGAGTGGGAAAGTCAGAAGCAGGCTTCCCACCAAGCAGGGAGCCCAATGTGGGGCTCGATCCCAGGACCCTGGGATCATGACATGAGCCAAAGACAGACGCTTAACGACTGAGCCACCCAGGCGCCCCTGTTCTTTGGGTTTTATTTTAATGAATTAAAAAAGGGCAAAAGTGGGTATTGAAATATCAATATGGAGGCTGGTTTTCTGCAGGCCAGATGAGAGGTGATAGCAGCTTGCAGTAGAGCCTAGCAATGGAAGATGAAGAAGGGAAAAGAGAGTGAAGTTTGGCCACAAGTGTTAGAGATAGTAAAGTAAAAGAGACAATGATGGATACATGGTAAGAGATATGGACATAGAGACAAAGGAAATATGTATAATCCTACCAACTATAACTAGTGCTTTTATTTTGCCTCTGAAAGTGATCATTATTTATTTATATTTTATAATGAGTGACTAATCATGGAATGATGGAATAAACATATAATGCACACCTAATTATGTATAGAAAATAAGCTGGAAAAAATACTTCCAACTGGTGATATGATTAACTATGAGTGGGTGGTATCACTGGGCAATTTTAGGAATAAAAATGCTGAGCACGGGGCGCCTGGGTGGCTCAGTGGGTTAAAGCCTCTGCCTTCGGCTCAGGTCATGATTTCGGGGTCCTGGGATTGAGCCCCGAGTAGGGCTCTCTGCTCAGCAGGGAGCCTGTTTCCCTTCCTCTCTCTCTCTGCCTGCCTCTCTGCCTACTTGTGATCTCTGTCTCTGTCAAATAAATTAAAAAAATAATAATAAAAAAAAAATGCTGAGCACTTCCTGAGTTCTCTTCCAGGCAAATTCTGGTCCCTTTGCCTACATTACCCATTTAATCCTCAGTTTCCAGTGTATGGGAATCTTCCTTGGAGCTGGTAAATGAAACATAATATTGACTACTTAAACTATTTTTTTAATTTTTATTTTTATTTAAACATATAATGTAACCACACCACCCTCTCCCAACTCCCCTCCCTCCCATCCCCCTCAGTCTGTTCCATGACACCAAGAGTCTTTTTTGGTTTGTCTCCCTCCCAATCCCATCTTGTTTCATTTATTCTTTTCCTACCCCCTTAACCCCCACCCCCGTTGCATCTCCACTTTTTTAAAATGTGGAATTACCATACTATTGAGTTGAACTAGAATTACAACCAAGTTGAATTCAGACATGAAGAGTAGTACAATCATGACAATAGTTGCTGAAGGTATGTCAAGTACCATGTTAAGTGTTTAACGCACTAACTCATTCAATTCCCACAGCAATGTATTAGGATGCATACTATAGTTATCTCTATTTTATAAACGAAAAGCAAGTATGTCTTATATTAGGGATGTTTTCCCTAGTCTGATTCCAGAGACTCCAAAATTTAGAAGAATAAGCAGAATTTCATGGTTCAGAGCTAGAGCCCTATTCTTCTCCATCATGGAGATATTCAAGGGGTCTGGATTTTTTCTTAAAAAAAAAAAAAATAGAAGGACAGGGGAACCTGGGTGGGTCAGTCAGTTAAGCATCTGACTCTTGGTCATAAAATCTTTAAAAAAAATGAATTGACAGATTATAATCTCTTAAATAGTTCGTGGGTTATTTTCATAGAGGAATTCAAATCCAGTGTTACGCAAGTGTGGCTAGGTCTATATAACTAGGTTTCAAACATTTTACTAACAGCAATCAAAGAAAGAAGAGCCAGTAAATACATTTGATTGTGAAGATTCCTAGAATAATTTCTCTAAAAGCAGAATATAGTTACTTTAAAGTAATATTTTTTCTTTCCTTATAAACTTCCTAATTTTAGTTCCAGTATAGTTAACATACGGTGTTACATTCATTACGATGTACAGTACAGTGATTCAACAATTCTATACACGACTCAGTACTCATTATGACAAATGCACTCCTTAATCCCATCACCTATCTCATCCGTCCCACGCCAACTCCTCTCTGGTAACAATTGGTTTGTTCTCTATAGCAAAGAGTCTGTTGGTTTATCTCTCTCTTTTTTTCCCTTCGTTCATTTGTTTTGTTTCTTAAATTCCACATCTGAGTGAAATCTTATGATATTTGTCTTCCTCTGATTAATTTCACTTAGGGTTATGCTCTCTTATTCCATCCATGTCATTGCAAATGGCAAGATTTCATTCTTTTTTTATGGTTGAATACTATTCCAGTGGGATGTGTGTGTGTGTGTGTGTGTGTGTGTGTGTGTGTACACCAAATCTTCTTTATCCATACATCTATCAATGGACATTTGGGTTGTTTCTATAATTCGGTTATTGTAAATAACACTGCAATAAACAAAGGGGTACATATATCCTTTCAGATTAGTGCTTTTGTATTCCTTGGGTAAGTACCTAATCGTGCAATTACTGGATCATAAGGTAGTTCTATATTTAATTGTTTTGAGGAACCTCTATACTCTTTTCCACAGTGGCTGCAATAGTTCGCATTCTCACCAACAGTTTCTGACAGGTGTGAGGTGATATCTCATTGTGGTTTTCATTTGCATTTCCCTGATGATAAGTGATGTTAAGCATCTTTTCATGAGTGTGTTAGCCATTCGCATATCTTCTTTGGAGAAATGAGTGTTCATGTCTTCTGTCCATGTTTTAATTGAATTATTTGGGGTTTTTTTTAGTGTTGAGTTATATATTTTGGATATTAACCCTTTATCAGATATGTCATTTGCAACTATCTTCTCCCATTCTGTAAGTTGTCTTTTAGTTTTGTTGATCATTTCCTTTCCTGTGCAGAAGCTTTTTATTTTGATATTGTCCTAAGTTGATTTTTGCTTTTATTCCTCTTACCCCAGGAGACACATCTAGAAAAATGTTGCTATGGCCAAAGTCAGAGAAATTACTACCTGTGCTCTCTTTTAGGATTTTATGGTTTCAGGTCTCACATTTAGGTCTTTAATCCATTTTGAGTTTGTTTTTATGGTTGGTATAAAAACGTGGTCCAGTTTCATTCTTTTGCATGTAGCTATCCAGCTTTCCCAACACCATTTGTTGTTGAAGAGACTGCCTTTTCCCCATTGCATATTCTTGCCTCTTTTGTTGAAGATTAATTGACCATATAATCATGGGCTTGTTTCTGGACTTGTCTATTTTGGGGCCAATGCCATACTGTTTTGATTACTTTAAAATAGTAATTTTTATTACTACATTGCATCATCTTCCAACTCTACTAATCCCCCATGCATTGTAATTGGATCTCAGGAGACTAAATTTCAAGTTAAAACTAAAGACAACAGTGGGCTGTTTATAAAAGGAATATTAATGTAAATATACTTGACCTTAAACACTCAGGGATTAAAGTTAAGGAACCCAAATGCTCACCTGGACTTTCCATATTTTTAGAGTCCAATATATGTGATCAGGGATATGCAGTTAGTACCTGAGAATTTTATCATGAATATAAACCCACTTCAAAGGTGTTTTCACTGTAGTTTTTTGCAAGTGTGTCTTTGACCAAAGTGATTTTGTTCATTATGCTAATTAGAAAAAAGTTATATTCCCAAAAGGAAGACTGTATCTTCCTCTCTCTTGCTCCTATATACCCAAAATGTAGCACTTTTTTCCTGAGACATTCTGAGTCTCAAAATGATAAAGTTGCAATGCCCAAGTCTTAAATTTACACAAATTATTTCAAGTAATTCATCACCAAGCAAAGTACTTCTCAAATTTTTTAGTACTCTCATTTTTTTCTTGACTTAATCCCAGGGTCTAGAAAAAAGAAATTATGTTTTCTTCTTTGTGATTGTCTTTGTTTTTCAAAATAAGACATATGCAAGCATCTGGACTCCAATCACACACCCTCCTCTCACCCTGCTCTGAGACAACATTGTTGAGCACTGCTGAAGCAATGAATATTGCTCCAAAGCAGAAAGAATGAGCTTACACAAACTTTAATTTAAAAATGCCAAAGAAGGCATGTGTCTCCCAAGTTTTAAAGTTGGATTACAGGGCATTTGGAAGTCGGACTTGCTCCTTAAAAAGATCACTGTATTAAAGGGTGAATGCTTTCCTTGGGTTAAGCAAATGTTGAGAAGTGTTCTTAACAGGATTTTTGAACAAATGGATCTTTGTTGGGAAATTTAATACATTTTGAAGCCTATCAGAAAAACTCTGGGGAAGAACTTCATTAAAAAATCCATGGACAGGGCACCTGGGTAGCTCAGTCGTTGGGCATCTGCCTTCAGCTCAGCTCATGATCTCAGCCTCCTGGTCCTGGGATCCAGCCCCACAACAGGCTCCCTGCTCGGTAGGGAGCCTGCTTCTCCCTCTCCAGCAATCTGTGTTTGTTTCCCTCTCTCACTGTCTCTTTCTGTCAAATAAATAAATAAATAAAATCCTTTAAAAAAAAAATCCATGGGTGATGCCTTATTAGAACTCTATTCTTTGGATTGAACAAGGTGAACAAAAAAGGTTCAAGCAACATTTTCTTTCTTTTTTCTTTAATTGTTTCCATTTATTGGTTATTAGGAATAATGCTGCTGTGTACAAGTTTCTGGGCAGATACATATTTCTAATTCTCTTGGATACATATCTTAGGACTGCCATTACTCAATAGCATTATAAAGCCATGTTTAACTTTTTGAGGAACTTGTGGTTTTCTAAAGTGACTGTACTATTTGGCATTCCCACCAGCAATGTACAATGATTGCAATTTTTCCATATTTTCATTACATCCTCATCAACACTTGCTATTTCTTTTTTTAAAATTTAATCTAATTTTATTTGTGCGTGTGTGTGTGTGTTCCAAAATTCATTGTTTATGCACCTCACCTAGTGCTCCATGCTATACGTGCCCTCCTTAATACCCACTACCAGGCTCACCCAACACTCCCCTCCCCTCCAAAACCCTCAGTTTGTTTCTCAGAGTCCAAGCTCTCTCATGGTTTGTCTCCCCCTCCAATTTCCCCCAATTCACTTCTCCTTCCATCTCCCAATATCCTTCATGTTATTCCTTATGCTCCACAAGTAAGTGAAACCATTTGATAATTGACTCTCTCTGCTTGACTTATTTCACTCAGCATAATCTCCTCCACTCCTGTCCATGTTGATACAAAAGTTAGGTAACCCTCCTTTCTGATGGAGGCATAATACTCCATTGTATACATGGACCGTATGTTCTTTATCCATTCGTCTGTTGAAGGGCATCTTGGTTCTTTCCACAGTTTGGCAACTGTGACCAGTGCTTCAAGCAACATTTTCTTTACCACTAGCCAATACTGAGCTTTCATCTCTGAACAAATATGTTATTTGTCTCATAATGCTATTTGTGTATAAGTTTTTGTCTTTAGAGCCACTGTGATTTTATTAAAATTAGAGAGCATGTATCATTCTTTTTTATTTTACCTATAAGTCCTAGTAATGGAAGGTGTCCTATCACTATTTAATTTAAGCAAAAACCACAGACCGACCACATAAAATAGTCCAGCTGAGTGTATAACAATTAACTGGTGATTTGTTTCTGTGACTTATGTGTTTCTAATAATTTGGTCCTGGACATGAAGGTATGGGGGAAAAAAGACTAGCCCAACCTTTTCATTTTGCATCATGAAAGCGAGGCCAAAAGAAGCTAAGTGCAGTGATAGGCAGACTACCAAGATTTTTCACCTCTCTCATGTACAAAACCTGCATAATCCCCAGAACTGTGAATATGATGGATTTTGCTTTCATGATTAGACTGTATTATATGGTTCAGTCAACCTTAAGTTTTAGAGATTATTTGGGTGGGTATGACCTAATCATGTAAGCCCTTTAAAACCAGAGTTGTCTTAGAAAAAAGGAAGTCAGAGACTTGAAGGAGAAGGATTCAGTGAGCTATTGCTGGCTGGAAGAGGGAGGGAGGGAGCCTTGTGGCCAGGGATGTGGGCAGCCTCTAGTCACACAGGGCAGAGGGTGGGGGCACGGGCCAGGGGTGGGGAGCGGGCCAGCCCTCTAATGATGCTATCAAGGAAATAGGAACCTCCATCTTACAGCTAAAAGGGAATGTATTCTGCTATAACCAGTGAGTTTGGAAGAGAACCCCAAGCCTCAGAAGAGCACTGTGACCCTTGCTGCCATCTTGATTTCAGCAGAGAATGCAGCTATACCATCCCTAGACTTCTACTCACCCTCTTCCGAAACTGTAAGCTCTTAAGTCCTGTGTCACTTTAAACTGCTGGGTTTGTGGTATTTTGTTACCTAGCAATAGAGAAAGAATAGGTTGTCAAAGAATCTATTGTTAATGACCAATAGTCCAGGGCCTCCTGAGACTCAGGACAAAATCTTTTGCCTCCTGTGGGAGACAATGCTGATCATGAGAGACAGTGATTCAAGAATGAATTTGATCAACCAGCACTAAGGCATATAACCAAGGTGTAGCTGCAGAGCCATATTACTATTACCTCATCACTGTTTGAGACCGGTCAAAAATTAATTCTGAATAAGAAACTATCTCAGAGGATAGGAAATATCTCTTCCATCGAATTACATGACTAGAAACAAGAAAAGAAGCTCCTCTAACATCCCAGTGCTCTCAAATCTGGTGGTATTAGTTAGACACTAAGAAGGGACACTTAGGGATCAGAATATAAACTTTAAACATAATCTTCTAAAAGTCTTCTATTAAGAGTTTCTTTTTATTCTTTGTGTGTGTGTGTGTTATGCTAGTTGCCATACAGTACCTCATTAGATTTTTTTATTAATTTTTTAATTTTATTTTTATTATTTTATTTTTATTTTTTATTTTTTTATAAACATATAATGTATTATTAGTCCCAGGGATACAGGGTACTGTGAATCGCCAGGTTTATACACTTCACAGCACTCACCATAGCACATACCCTCCCCAATGTCCATAACCCCACCATCCTCTCCCTCCCCTCTCCCCCGCCATGCGCTTAGGGAAATAAGTCAATCAGAGAAAGGCCACTATCATATGATCTCCCTGATCTGAGGAAGTGGAGGTGCAACGTGGGGAGTTTCGGGGGTAGAAAAGAATAAATGAAACAAGATGGGATCGGGAGGGAGACAAACCATAAGAGACTCTTAATGCCTCATTAGTTTTTGATGTAGCGTTCCAAGATCCATTGTTTACGTAATTTCTAATTTGGTTTCAGGAAAAAGAGAAAGTGAGGGAACTTTTCTAACTGGATGAATGGCTAATGGCCTTGGGTTTATTTGAAATTTGAAATCATAACTTTTGCTCTGCAGAGCAATGCTGTACAATGGAATGGGAAATTTTGCACTTGACAAAATTATTTCTTAAGTCTTAATAATTTATGTATAATTTCATCCAGTCATCCGGTTTGAGAAGTTCTTTTACTTTTTCTTCTTCCTGAAACCAAATTAGAAATTACTTGCTCCAAGGGGAAAAAGACTCACTAAGTACTTGAACCTTTATCAGCCTACATGAGGCCCGGATTCAGTATGCATTGATTTCCAGTATCAATTAGTAACAATTCCTGTCCATCAGACGGTGAAAAATCTACCACAGGCACTGTAACTGTGGTGACTTTGCTGATGTGGAGAATAGTGGTATCGTCTTTCCCGTGGTGTGCCATCTCTATTAGACTTTGTAAACTGCAGCAGTTGAAATCTTTAACCAGCCATTACTAATAAGCATATGTTAATTGTAGCAGAGATCATAAGCAGGTCAATTAGGAGGCAAAGACTGGAACCGAAGGAAACATTCAGCTGGAGGGAAAATCCAGGGCAGGTGTCGGCCAGCGTGGTCTGCCCTGGCGGGAGCTCTAACAATCCTGGGTAGGAGCTCATTTAACGTTTTGATTTGCTGAATTTGCATTTCAAATTTTCACTCCTAATAGACAATATAGTCAGTCTTTGTTAATGAGGACTCTGATTACATGTGCCATTATAATTGGGAATTAGCAGACCAGCCTTGTTTTGGAGATTAAACCCAAAGCAAATTGGATTAAATACTGTGTGACTGAAACCTCCTTTCTCTCTCTTTTTATTTTTTTGTTTGAAGTCAAAGGTGAGAAAAAATCCATTTGTTCCAGGCATATGGCTCATAACTTTATTATCATTTTTAAAGCTTTGATTATACTTTTAAAAATACTCTTCTTTGGCAGAGCTAATCTATAGTTTTTAAAACATGTATTTATTACATTTTCCTCCATAAATAGCGGACTTATGAGTAGATCATTAAATATTCAGAATTAATTATAGAATACATACACATATACTGGTAGATTTGTTGTATATATTTTTTACGATATGTAATAGCTGAAAAAGCAATGGGGAAGTGATGTTTTGAAGTGAGCTTCAGGTAAAATTATACAACCTGTCCTCACAATATTATTTGAAATCCTTGCATTATAGTCTAACAAATCTTTGAGATATGCCCCATTAGATTCTGTTGTATTATCTTAAGTGCAAAGATGAAGTAAAAAATTCTGCATTAATGTTACCAACTCACTAAAACTCATTTTATCATGAAAATTATGATGCAATTTTTATGTTTTACATGGTAGGTATCATAACCCTTAAGTGGCATATCGCTTAGGGTTATGTGGTCTTTCTTAATTCTCTTGGGTCATTTAAAATTGTAATCCAGTTACACTCCAACATTTTCATTATTAAGCTTAATACCAATTCTTCAGAAACTACCACTAATCCCAAGTCATTGGAAAATCATGCTTATTAATTCCCATGAGATTCAGTTAGATGTTTGTTTGGCTATAGGCCGCCTTAATTACACAACAAAAGAAGATCCTCACAAGACGAAGAGAAATTCAAATATTTTTTGAGTGAATGTTGGTCTTTGAAGCCACACAAATGAGCGTGGATCCAGATCTAACAATCAGATACTTTCTCAGACACGGAGGGTTAATGGGAGGAGAAATGACAAAAGGGGAAATTTTACACAGGGATATAGGTTTTTTTTTTTTTTTCATCTCCACTGCACTGTGTTTATAGAAGAGAATAATCTTGGTAGAAATATCTGTGCAAATCAAAGTTTAAAGTTCCTCTAGCAAGTCCTCACCCATCCAGAGATCTCTGACAATGGACCAGGAAAAAGTGGAAAAGTTTTCCAGGAATGTGAATTTGATCATAGGACGATCAGAAATTATTTCTCCAGGAAGGCCTGATAATTGTTTAATCAGTCAATTTCATATGTATCACCTAAGCCAGCGTCTGATTGGAGGAGATGGGGGAAGCCATCTGCTGGTTGCTGAGATCCCATTTGCTCTGACAAGAGATGTGCTCCTCTGCTTGTGCCCAAGCTCTGTTCTGGATACAAAATGACTTGCTTCAGTTAAACTAATAGAAAATTAGACAATTTAGATCATGTAGAATTTCAGTCTTTTACAGAATACAATGTACTCAACACTAAATGATCCCAAATATAAGGATACTACGATTTGAAATTTTATTTTTTGAGTTCCACAAGAGTGGACTGCATTTTTCAACACCAATGCCTGACACATGAAGGAATTAAGACTCCTAGAGTATTTGGGAGTTATAGCACTGATAAATTAGCCCTGCCAGAGTTTATTGTTTCTCACTAATAAGAAGTTCTCTTTGTCAGGTAACAAAGAAAGAAGGTTAACTTAGTTATGTATCTTTTTTAGGATTACTAGCTTTATATATTTATTTAATCGTATACCAAATTACTTTATCTAGGTTTTAAATATCATTAACAGTACGACAAGAATCATAACTCCTTAGAATCTAAAAATAGAACTTTTTTTAAGGTTTGATGGTAAAAACAAAAACAAAACGCCCAACTCGCTTCTCACTTATCCTCAATAAATTTTCTGAAGTAAAGATGTGAAATATTTGGAAAATGCTACTGATCTTAGGTCTTGGTAATTCTATCTGATCAATCTAGTAAATAGAGAAATAGCATGCATGAGGATTCTCTCTTACCTTTTTTACCTTTGATAACTTGATATTTATTTTATTTTTAAAGACTTATTTATGTGTGAGAGAGAGAGAAGAAAGTATGTATGCAGGGGAAGGGATAGGGAGAGTGAGAGAGAGTCCTAAGCAGACTCATTGCAAAGTGTGGAGCCCGACACCTGGTGGGACTCCATCTCATGACCCTGAGATCATGACCAGAGCCAAGGGTCAGACACTTAAGTGACTGCTCTACCCAGGTGCCCCAATATTTATTTTATTTTTAAAAGAGTTTTCTAATTTTTGTAAAGGAAAAAAATGCTTGTTCCAAAAACCAAATTCAGAAACAGAAAAAGTTCAATAGCAACTACAATACTCAAAATTCCACATCCTTGAGTTATTTCCAAATTAACTAAAGGTTACTTTCATGGCATTGATTAATATTTTGGTGGAAGCTTTTTAGGCATGTCTCTCTCTCTCTCTCTCTCCTATGTATGTATGTATGTATATATGTATACATATATATACATCTACATATATACATATATTTATTTATAATAATTTATACAAAATGAATCATATTAGGATATTTATGTTACTTTCTAACCTGCTTTTTTTAATCCATAATATTTCATGAAATCTTTCTATGTCAAAAGTGAATGCCCACAATTTAGAAGTAGGTGGGCAACATTTCTCAAACTGAAGGCTATGACTTTTTCTGGAGTCATGAAATCAATTTGGCAAAATTTATCTAGCATTTTACAAATAATGTAAGATAAAGTGGACTGGAATACCATGGGAAATATCAGAGTGCATGCATGTAGTAAAGGTGAGTCTTTTTCACAAAATTTGCTTCAGTTGTTTGTATTTGCTTAGTGGGGGCATGTACCATCACAGAGCAAAATTCATCTCATATTGTGGATTGCAGTCAAAATAAAGTTTTGAGACACACCCAGGGATGGGCCAGGAAACTTTTTTTTTAATATTTTATTTATTTATTTGATAGACAGAGATCACAAGTAGGCAGAGAGGCAGGCAGAGAGAGAGAGAGGAGGAAGCAGGCTCCCTGCAGAGGAGAAAGCCTGATGTGGGGCTTGATCCCAAGACCTTGAGATCATGACCTGAGCCGAAGGCAGAGGCTTTAACCCACTGAGCCACCCAGGTGCCCAGGCCAGGAAACTTTTACAAATCAAATACCTCTACATCCAGTGATGCTGAGATAATATTTGCAAGAATGTGGACCCACTTCATTTCAACACTCATCCCCCACCAAGAGCATACACAGCTCCCTTCATGACAATTATTGCCAATTTCTGCTATGGTCAGTCACTGGTATTGATGAGAGTGTGTTGTGTCCTTTGGTATATTTTAGCAGACCAAAAAAGAAACTAAGGCTGTGCAATAAAGAATTAACTTAGCAAACAGGGGTTGCCCCATTTTAGGCCTTTAGGCCTGGACCTTGATTAACTCCTAGGATATAACCTCTGAGCCTTGGAATTTCCTGCCTGACAAATACATCGTTGTATACCTGAGACCATGCATGAGCCATGCTAGAGAGTTTAGGTTAATGACATGATTTATGGTGAATGTCTGTGTTTGCATGCCTAAGAATTGGGCGGTATCAGTTTGGCCTCTGGGAAGCTGGAGACCAAGTAGCTAAGGTAATCCTAATGGTGCTCCATGTGACTTACCTGCAGAAAAGCCATGGGTATCAAGGTTTGGGTGAGCTTCTCTGGGTTGGCAACACTTCACAATGTTGTCACACCACTGCTAGAAGATGAAGCCCTATCCAGGTGACTCCTCTGGGCAAGAACAACTGGCAACTTGTGCCTGGTTTCTTCAGATCTACTCTATGTACCCTTTCCCTCTGCTGATTTTAATCTGAATGCTCTTATGATAATCAACTGTAAGTATGAGTAGAAGAGCTGTTCTGAGGCCAGTGGGTCCTACAAAGTCACTGAAACTAAGGGTAGTCTTGAGAATTTACAACAAAACAAAAACATGTGTAACCTCACCTTCTTTAATGGCCATAAAGTGTCCCATTGTATAACATACTATAATTTATTTTACCACTCTGTTACTGATAAGCAGTTACCTTTTTTTTAGTAATACAAATAATCCTGGTGTGTGCAACTTTGTCAGCCTACTGAATTTATTATTCTTACCATATCTTTGCAAATGTGAAAGGCAAAAATGTGTTTCATTTTTACTTGCATTTCCTGAATATCTAGTCAGGTTTAATGGATTTTTGTGTTTCTTCTTTTGAGAATTCTGTGTGTTACCCATTTTTCTATTAGAATGCATCATTTTTTTTTGTATTGGATATGTATTTGGATAACTTGAGCTGATTCATGAATAAGTTTGAATTATAAAATACTTTAAAACAAATGTAGTTACTTTGCACCTAGTGCTTAACAAAAGTTGACTTAAACACTACAGAAGTATTGCAAGTAGGGCTTTTGCTGAGACTATACTACAGAAAGTTCATATACTTACTTGTATATAATGGCTTGATTTGGAGGTGGCTAAAACTGTGCCAGGTCATTTTGTTTACACTATGCATTTTGCTTAGCAAAGCTTTTCTTCATATTCTAAGGTATTGCCAAAAAAATTCAGCCCAAATTTGGTCATTGCAGGTTTAAGCATAATAGAATTTATCCTCAGAGTAACAAAAAAAAGTTTTATACAACTGCTAAATTAGTATGCAATTATTAAATACAATTTTATTAAAGGCAAATGACAGGTTGCATTTATCATTGCCTTATAATTACCAATGAAGCATGGGTTCTTCTTCATTCCCAATTAAAAAGCAGCCAAGTGCATTAATATCAGGTTCACTGTTAACTGATACTCAGTTAAACTTAGTAACACATTAAATGTGCATAATACCTTGTCCATTCAATTTAGTTTTTATAAAACATTCCCACGGCAAATTGTTAGTCATCTGAAATGAGAAAGGGAGGCAGGAGAGAGAGAGAGGGAAGAGAAGTCTGCTAATAGTGGGTTGCGTACCTGGGGAGACAGAGAAATCTTTAAGGACCCTACGTCACCATTAATGCTAGATAAACAGCAATAAATGAAGTGCATTCAGCATTTTTTGAGAGAGTTTTTCCTATTTAAATAAATGGTACATTACTCTCTGGGGACTCATCTATACCTCAGATTCCTTCTGTAGCTGGGAGATTATTTTATAGGGTGAAACATACTACTGCTGAGATTAATATTATCATTTTATTATTATTACTATCACTAATATTAGTAAGAAATTATTTTTTTGTTTAAATGCTTTCACATATATTTTTTCATGGTCAGTGACTTAAGCTCTACGTCTCTTCTACAATAATTTAGAGACACTTAGTAAAAGAACTTATTCAGTAAAAATGTTGGCATATTTTTGTAGTAATCTATAGTTTACAAAGAGTCTTTACTCATGTAATTTTGCTTCTTTCTTATGAGTCCTTTCTGGTAGGCTCTGTAAACCTGCATTAATTTTAGGGAGAGGTAAATGATGGTTTGAAGAGGTTAGTTACCCTACCTGGAGATGCAACTGATATGGTACATGGTAAAGTTGGTGCTCTTGATTCATTCAGTCATCTACACATTGAAGTCTCTTTCAAGGGCCTACGATAGGTCAGCTACTCTGCTAAGTGGTAACGACCATATGAAAACAAACAAACAAAAAATAAGTGGCTCTTTGTCTTTAAGGAATTCAGAGATTAGCAGAGGCACTCAGCATAGTCATATCCTATAATACACTGTCTTTGTTGGTAATAGAGAAACATAAATGCTATAAGAGCACAGATAAAGAATGATTGCAATTGCATATCTGGGGTATGACGGAGATGACCAGTAGGATTACAATGCCCAAAGAGTTCCTGATGCCCCCGAAAAGAGCTCACAGGATATCCCAGATCAAATCCAGGAAGAAAGCCTGCAACTGTTCTGATGAAGCAAGCTGAGACTAGCTGGTGGTATTCCATCTCCCCCCCCCCCCCCCCCCCCCCCCCGCCGCCGACCACCATCTTGAAATACATGAGAAAAGATACTATCAATCAGAAAAACTCAACTAAACACTGAACTTAAAATATATTCTGGCAGTAGGTAAGGTAAACACATTTTAAAAATTTTAAGTGATATTTTGAATCATTTTTTCTGGTCACATAACAATTAGGACTCACAGAACAAAGCTTAGGATGTACAGAAGTTTTAAAAGGAAATTAAAAACACACAATCCTGTTATAGGAGATGCAATTTTCTCTTCCTATGTATAGTATTTCATAAACAAGACTATTCTGTATATAAAATTAGTATCCTTGTTTTTATATTGACATTATAAATTAAAGGTTTTCATAACATTTAGTCTAATTTTCCATAATTCAACTACTGTTGAATACTTTGCTTGTTCATTGATTTTCCTGGTTGTAAATGATGCTGTTTCTAAGATCTTTTGTATTATTTTTTCTTATTATTTTTTCTTATTATTTCAAATATTATATTCCTAAAATAGGTATCAGAAACAGAATTTTAAGTCAAAAGTAGAACCACTTTTAGTATTTCATATATTTTCAGATTTGTCCTTTAGAAAGAGTGTACCAGTTCATATTCTCACCAGCAAAGAATGTTCTCATTAAATAATTGCTAATAGGAAAAGCAAAAATTATACCTATGAGATATTTTATTTTTTACATACTTTATAACTATTTATATTCTGATTTTGTGAATTTCAGCTTCATTTTTTTTCAAGTGACTTGTTGGAATCTTAGCATGTTTAATCAACTTGTATATCACTATATATTCGAAATATTAACACTTTGTAGTATTTGGCATCAATATTTTTCTGTTTATTTTTCTTAGATTGTAGTATACAATGTTTTTAAAGTAAAGGCTTTAATAGAGCTGAGTCTACACATCTTGTTTATTGTGCTTTCTTCCATCAGTTTATTTTTCTTTTTAATTTGAGCTTGGAGAGTCATGCTTCAAGATCAAGCCATAGAACTAAATAGCTCTAAATGTCCCCAGTGCTTGTACAATAAGCTATAGAGGGGCTACTATAGCAATATACTGCTTCTAAACACAAGAATATACTGGTCAGCAGTCAAAATTAGATAGTGTGGGTTAGAGCACATATGTCTTCATGGAGGGCAGGTATTTTAAATCATTTTAAAGAAATTAATATACCTGCCTTTTCCCATTCCTTTTGTAAGGTACTGGACACACTCTGCCATGGGTTTTTTATGTCCCTGAGTAAGATGAGAGTCTTCATAAACTTTTTGTAATAGAGGCTACTTTTAGTTGACTAGAGTTAGCATATGAACTGAAATCATTGAGCAGGATACACTGTAGGTATGACTATCTCTCATCTTTTCTTTGGACTAAAAACACGGAATGCTCATTGAAACAGTATTCAAAGAATTATCTTAATAAAAACATAGTTTTCTTGGCTAGGAACCACATGAGTTGCCTACATTATAAATTATGCACCCACTTCATCTCACCCCTTTGGTTTCTGGAGAGAAGTTATGACAGAAAATACCTTGTTGGCTTGTCAATGTCTCTGCTTTCTCTGGATGCCATTTGGAGTGACAGACATGTTGGCAGTTTTTCAGGGATCAGTCCTGAGTAACTCAGAGCAGAAATGAAGCCAGACTTTCGACAGATTTCAATTGACTTGTGTGATACTAGAGACCATGAGAGCCCCCTTTCTCAGCCAAACAACAAATGTAGGACACTGATTCATAAGGGTCTAAACTTCAAAATTCGTTTGACAATTTCTTTCTTGTACCATAGTAAGCAAAATGGAGCACAACCAACTGAATACGTAGAATATTTTGTGTGTGGAGCACCTGGGTGGCTCAGTTGTTAAGCGTCTGCCTTTGGCTCAGGTCATGATTCCGGTCCTGGGGTCGAGCCCTGCGTCAGGCTCCCTGCTTGGCAAGGAGCCTGCTTCTCCCTCTCCCACTCCCCCTGCTTGTGTTCCCCCTCTCACTGTGTCTTTCTCTGTCAAGTATATAAATAAAATCTTCAAAAAAAATTAGAAGAAAAAAAGAATATTTTGTGTGAGTTGGGTGAGTAATAATTTGTACAAGGAAAAGTATTTTGCTTAAATAATTGATAGGAGTCTATAGAGGGAACTCGATTTGGTTCAATGTTTTCATCCGTAACTCGGATGAAGGTACAGAAGGCTTACTCAACAAATTTAGAGATGGCACAATGGCTTACATATTTGATGACAGCTTCAGAATCTAAAAAGGTCTCAACAGATTACACCCATGGTCTAAAATCTAGCAAAGTAAAATTTAATGGAAATGAATATAAGATTCTATACTAAGGATCATAACACCTCAACTATAGATACAAGAACACTGTGGCAGCTAAAGATATAACAATGGCTTGGCAGTCACCCCACTGCCTTAGTTAAGGACAACACCTCAATCTGCAATAACGATATCATATAACTCTCCTGACATTTCATAAAATGTGGCCTCTACTTACCAGAGTGAAGCATTTGAAGCAAAAGAGATGACAATTTTACCTTACATTTTTTTTTAAAGATTTTATTTATTTGACAGAGAGAGAAAGATCACAAGAAGGCAGAGAGAGAAGTGAAAGCAGGCTCCCTGCTGAGCAGAGAGCCCCATTTGGGGCTCAATGCAGGGCTGGATCCCAGGACACTGAGACCATGACCTGAGCCAAAGGCAGAGGTTTAACCCACTGAGCCACCCAAGTGCCCCTCACCTTACACTTTTAAGAGAACACTTAGAATAAGGTTTTTGATCCTAGACCCTTCCTTTAAGAGAAATTTGACAAACCAGAGCTTATTAGGAAGAGAGTAAACAGAAAGTGAGTTGGCTTAAAGTCCAGCCAGTTAAGAAAGGACTAAGGATGTTTCTACCTTGCCTTTTCCAATCTGAAGCAGTTATTCTTTGTTTTTCAAGACCTTGAAACTTTTCATGTA
>ML100681.1:5593-27104 GCA_003697995.1 Taxidea taxus jeffersonii
AAAAAAAAAAAAAAGAAGAGGTAGAGAGGCCTTTTTTTTTTTTTTTTTAAAGGTAGGCTCCGGCCAGCTTGGAACCCACTGCAGGGCCTGAACTACTTGATCCTGAGATCAATAGCTGAGCTGAGATGAAGAATCAGACACTTAACCCACTGAACCACCCAGGAGGCCCTTTTTTAATGCCAGGCTGGGATGCCTGTAGTGGGAATAAGGAAGAGGGAATGTTGGAGTTAAGAGCATGGGGGAAGAAGAATCAACAGATTTAGGTACTGACTGGGAGAGTGGAGAGGGAGGGAAAAGAGTGGTGTAATGTAATATTGCTGCCTGTTAACCCTTCCAGAGCAGTGTGGTGATTCATGACTTTCATGGTGTCTAGAGCTTTATCATTGATGGAAGGTGTTATAAACATGACTAGAAGCACATACATGTTAACTTTCTCTACGTGTATTACATAATGATAGGAACTATATAGACAAACACTAGCTGTTAGAGAACCTAGAGTATCTAAAACATTTTGTGTCTGTAGAGATGAAGAAAGGAAAAGTGGTTAGGTATGGCTGCATTAGACAGCACTAATCTTTTAAGTTACAAATTTGTAGATTGTAATATTTCTAGTTGTCTCCAAGGGAATTTAGTCATAGATATGTATCAAAGCATCAGTAATTACAACATAAATGAGAACTGGTTTATCTCTGTTAGTCTGTGAGAGGAGAAACATGGAGTACTGGATGGACCGTGTTGCTGGTTGGGGCAAAGTCTTCAGTCTTCACTCACAAGATTATTGATAGGTTGCAACATGCATAATGATGTAGGTGATATCAGACTAGCATATAGCTTGGTAAGGCAGGCATTTTGGAGACTCTTTGGGCAGAAGGTACAATAATACTGACCAAGTGACAGGGTTACCTTTGGTACAAAGGAGAGATGGAATTGAGAAGAACAAGGGTAGAAACTGAGAAGCCAGTCAGCAGGGTATTGGCTAGTTGAAAGTTGATGGTGGCAGTGGACTTGGGAGAAAGAACAGATTCCAAACAGCTTTAATCAAGTTCTTGTTGCTAAATCTGTAGATTTAGGTTACTTGATGTTAGGACAGTGGTCATTCTGTCTTGAGATGTTCTGTTCCTTGGACTGCTGTAACATCAACTCTTCCAGCTGTCCTTCTACTTCTCTGGATATTCTTGGTCAGAATTCTTTGCAGCTTTTAATTTTTTTTTTCTAATCCCTTAAATATTGATGTTCCTCAGGATTCTGTTCTAGGCTCTGTTCTCTTTCATTCTCACAGTCTTCCAGAATGATCTCATTCACTTTCATAACATTAATAACCATCTGTGTGCTAATGATTGCCACATTTTTGTCTCCAGCCAAGATCAGCCTACTAAGCTCCAGACTCTTATATTCAAGTCATATTCAACACCTCCTTTTGGATATTACACAGGCACCTCAAACTGAAGGTAGAATTTTCTTTTCAAACTGCTCATTCTATATTTCCCATCTCAGTAGATAACATCACCATTTTCCTGATTCCCCAAGCTGTATACCAGCTATCATTTTTCCCTTTTTTTTCTTTGCAGTATAATTTATATACAGTAAAATGCAGGGAATTTAAGTGTACAGTGTGATGAGTTTTGACAAATGTAAATACCCATGTTGTCATCATTCAATCATGATATAGAATATATTCCATTATCCAGAAAATTTCCGTATACCCCTTTGCCAATCATTCTTACACCCTCACTCCTACCCCTGACTGAGTTAAACCCTTTTCTTACTGCCTCTTCATTATTAGCTTTTCCTGTCCTTAAACTTCTTATAAATGGAATCATATGGTGTACTCTTTCAGTTTCTGACTTTTTTTTGTTCAACATACAGTTTTTGAAATTTATCTAGATTATTGTATAGATCAGCAGTTTATTTATTGCTGAGTGATATTTCTGTGCATTTTGCCATAATTTTCTTACCCAGTATCTTATTGATGAATGTTTGCACTTTTTAAAGTTCTGAATAAAACTTTTATAGAAGTCTTTTGTGGTCACATGCTTCTATTTCTTTTATTATACTTCATAATGGAACTGCCTGCTCATATGACACATAGTATGTTTGGTTTATTGGAAATTGCCAAACAGTTCTCCAATAGTTATACAATTTTACAGTCCTATTAGCAATGTTTGAAAGCTCAGCTTTTCTACTCCTTGCCATCATTTGGTATTGTCATTTTGAAAATTTGAGCAGTTACAGTGGGTTTTGAGATACCATTTTGATTTTAATTTTTAAATCTATGATGAATAGTGAAACACCATTTCATGTTTATTGGCCATTCTTATATCCTTTGTGAAGTGTTTATTCAAATATTTTGATAACATTTATTGGGTTTTATTTTTATCATTGATTTGTAGGATTCTTTGTGTATTATAAATACAAGTCCTTTGTTAGATTTTATATATATAGACTATATACACACACACACACATATATATAACATTTTTTCCTACTCTCTGTCTTGATTTTTAGTTTTTGCTATAATACCGTTTAATAAGTAGAAGTTTCAAATTTTGCTAAAATATATTTGCTTCTTATTTTATGAATATTATCTTTTGTTTCCTGTTTAGAGAATCTTTGCTTAATCCAAGGTCATGAGGTCATGAATACAGTTTCTACATGTTACTCTAGAAGCTTTATAGTTTTAGATTTTACATTTAGTTTTTGATCTATTTCAGTTTAACTTTTTATGTATGATATGAGGTAGAGATTAAGGTTCATTTTCTCCCCATGTCAAAATCCAGTTATTTCAGTGTCATTTGTTGACAAAATTTTTCTTTCCCTAATCAAAAAGTAGATTTATATATTTATATACCCATTTTATATAATGGGTTTGTTTCTATAATCTGAATTCTGTTTCATTCACCTATTTGTTTAGACTTCTGTAACTGCTACTTTATAAACTCTAGCTTTGTGATAAGTCATAAAATCTGGTAGTGTAAGCTTCCACTTTGTTTTTCTTTAACATTTTCTTGGCTATTCTAGGACTTTTATATTTGTATATCAACTTTAGAATCAGCTTGTCAGTTAAAAGAAAAAAAACTGCAATTGTTTTTACTCTGGATAGATTTAGGGGAGACTTGACTTATTAACAACACTGAGTCTTCCAACCCACGTAATTGTTACATGTCTCCATTTGTTAGGGATTTTAAAATTTCTCTCAGCAATGTTTTATAGTTTTCAGTGTGCAGGCCTTGCACATCTTTCATTAGTGCTACCTAGTATTTGTATGATATAAAAATACCATTAAGTTTTCATATATTAATCTGGAATCTTGTAGTCTTGCTAAACTTATCAGTTTAATTACATACTTTTTGAATTTTTAGATGTGTACAATAAAGCATCTCTGAGTTGACATTTTTGCTTCTTCCTTTCATATATTTATGATTTTTTAATTGCCTTATTGGAGTGATTTGGACCTGGGTTACAGTGATGAATTAGAGTGGTGAAAGTGGACACCTTTCCTTGCTCCTGATCTAATATTAGCTGTAGTTTTTTTTTAAGATTTTATTTATTTATTTGACAGAGAGAGATCACAAGTAGGCAGAGAGAGAGAGAGAGAGAGGAGGAAGCAGGCTCCCCGCCAAGCAGAGAGCCCGATGTGTGGGGCTCGATCCCAGGATCCTGGGATTATGACCCCAGCTGAAGGCAGAGGCTTTAACCCACTGAGCCACCCAGGCACCCCAACTGTAGGTTTTTTCATATAAGTCCCTCTTTTGTATTAGCTGTAGATTTTTTAAAAATAAATTCTTCATCAGAGTAAGCTCTCCTTTTTTTTTTTTAAAGATTTTATTTATTTATTTGATAGAGATCACAAGTCGTCAGAGAGGCAGGCAGAAGGGTGGGGGCAGCAGGCTTCCTGCTGAGCAGAGAGCGTGATGCGGGGCTCCATCCAAGGACCCTGAGATCATGACCTGAGCTAAAGGCAGAGGCTTAACCCACTGAGCCACCCAGGCGCCCAGCTCTCCTTTTCCCTTAGTTTGTTCAAGGTTTTTTGGTTTTGCTTTTAATCACTAACAGGTATTGAATTTTATCAAATGCTTTTTTGGGGACATCTTTTGAGATAGCCATATTTTTCTTCATTATTTTGTCAGTATTGATTTTCAAATGGTAAACTAACCTTGTACTCTTCAAATAAACCTATTTGAGCAAGATGTGTATCATCCTTTGATACATTGCTGGATTTGATTTGCTAACATTTTTTAAATGATTTTTGCATTTATAGTTATGTGTGATACTTATCTTTTCTTGTCATGTTTTGGTACAGGATTATACTGGTCTTATAAAACAAATTGAGAAGTGTTTCCTCTTCTTTGAAAGATTTTCTTAAAACTAGTATAATACCAGTGAAGTTCTCTGAACCTAGAGTTTTGTACATGAAAGTGGTTTTAATTACAAGTTTAGTTTCTTTAACCAATAATGGCAATTCAGGTTTTCTAATTCATTTATTTGTTTTGGAAACTTGGGATTTTTTTTAGCAATTTGTCATCTATGTTTTTAAATTTTTGGCATGTTGCTCATAACTTCCCAGTAATTCCCTTTAAATGTCTATAAGATCTAGTGATGTCTTTGTGTTTCTGACGTTGGTAATTTGTTTTGGGGCCTCATTCTTTTTTGTTTTGTTTTGTATTTTTGAGGAGGGGGCGTCATTCTTTATTTCTCCTTCTCTCTCACTTTTCACATCTACACATTCCTATTCCCTTTTTAATTTAGAGCAATGCTTAAACTTTTCCTAAGGAGGCTATAATAACCACACTCTAGCCTTCCTGTTTATAGTCTTGCCTCTGCATCCCATTTACCTTCTTTTGGGAAGAAAGATCTTTCTAAAGTACAAATGTGCTTAAATCTTTTCTAGCTTCAAACTTTAATAGTTTCATAATTCCTTCAGGGAAAAGAAAATCTATGCTTCTTCCTATGAAATACAAAGTCATCAATGATAAGGTGTCTGTCTCAATAGATACCTGTCTTTTCTTATATTTACTTCTCCCTTTTTATCTCTTCCCACATGCCATAAGGAAGTATACTGCCTTTCTAGGGATTCTGATTTGTCATATTTCACCTAAAAACAGAATGCAACATTTCAGATGTGATATGATCGATACTAAGTAGACAAAAATTGTCTCCTAACTTCTCCTTTACTGAGATGATTGTTAATATTTGATTGGTATGGTTTCAGTATATATTATTTGTTTGACATAATGCCTTTTAGTCCATAGATTTTTATATTCACAGCACTGTCTTACCCCAAAACATTATTTTAAAGCCCAGTTTCCATTTTTCTGTTATCTCAAAGCATATTAAGTAATAGGGATGCATCTGTTTGCTCCAGTTAGAGGGCCTCTCCGACAGCTGTTTGATCCCTTCTCCTCAAACCCATGGTAATGAGTTTATTTCAGCTTGGCAGTGTTAGTGTTGGTATTCGACCTGCCACCAGACGACTAGATGATGTGTATTTCCTTATAGCACCATTTCATAGTTTGCAAAATCAAGAAACAGTCCTCTGAAACTGTCTAGCTGGTTTGGAAGTAAAGCAGTTGTTCCATTCCTTGTCAGTCCTTCACCTCCTCACCCTCAGGGGAATCAGGATGCCCCCATGTTATATTTAAAGCCTAAACATATCAAACTTTTATTCTTCTGTTGGGTTTGAAAGGGGGACGTTATTAGCCCTGTCTTGATGTAGCAGGGGCTCTGAAAGTCTATTTGGATAACACTGAAGATTGGAGGAAATGTGACTCTGTCTGTGTGTTTTAAGCCCCTAAGGTAAGATCAGAAAGCGTCTGGGGCAGTGAGAGCCAAATAGTTGAAGTCATACATTAATTATGGTCATGAATCATTTTTATTTTTAAAGTCTTTACCATTTGACAAGGTTGTTTGCATAGTACCAGTGAGTTTCAGGCAGCATTTCCCCCCCTTTTAAAGTAACAGGCTATTTTGTTGATTTCTGCTCTGAGTTGATAATGCCTGTTATTATTACAGTTCTGATGACTTTTTTTTAGTAAAAATTGCATGTTTCCTTACTTAAGTGAGTGGTTTTTATTTTATTTTTGTTTTGAATATAGTATTTTAAAGTTGTAAATATAGGGAACTATCACTATAATCTTTCACTCTCCCACTGATACCTGTAAAAAATAATCAAATCTTGGGGCTGAGCTTTTATGTTCAGGAGTCAGTTGACACGCAGTTTGCAGATATCTTTTGAGTGCCTCCTTTGTGCCACATTCTGTTCTAAGCGCTGGGAATGTATGTAAAAATAAGAGATTTTTTTTTTCTTGGAAAGATCTAGTAAGGAAATAAACAGTTGCTATAAAATGTTCTGTCATCTTTGTTAGAGGTTTGTATATGGAATGCTGTAGATTTCCAGAGGAAGGAGTGCCTTCACCTGACTGGAATAGTCCAGAAAGGTCTTTGAAGAAAAGATTGTGCTTGAACTGCCTTTTTAATGGACTCAGGAGTGTACTCATCTGTTAAGAGATGGGGAAAACTTACAGGCAGACAGATCAGCTCACTCAAAGGCGCAGAAACCAAAAAATGGCATGACGTGCTTGGAGAATTGCTGGGAGCTGAGCACACACGTTAACGACTATCAGGAAATGAGCCTGGAGATATATGCTGGGACTGCATGACAAGGGGCCTCTCTTTGCTTTTAAATTTCTGTAGAGGCAACTTTGTAAGAGAGTATTACTACTAAGAGAGTGTGTACACATATGTTCCCAGCGCAAGAGGCAGTAGGATGGAGTGGAGCCTCTGTTGGATTCCACAGGAGCCTCGAGGAAGTTGCTTGAGTAACAGCTCATGAGCAAACTAGCTATAGGGGGAGTTGTTCCCTTCTAGATGACCTAAGTTGCTCCCTTTTGGATGGCCCTTTGAGATGATCTAAGAAAACCTCAATAACTATCAAGCAATTTCTGAAAGTGCAAATATGTCATGAATATTTTTGGTGTATAGTATCATCATCATCATCGTAATGTAGCAGAGGTAGTGATGTCTTTGCTTGTGTTCCTGATGTTGGTTCCTGATGCCATCGAATCCCTAAAAAAGTTCACCTTGTATATAGGATATCTTTCAGTTAGAATTATTGAATGATTTTTAAAAATTGAGGTAAAATTTACACAGTGAAATGCATAGATCCTAAATGTAAATTCTGCATATAGCTATGTACTTGCACTCCAGTAAAGCTATGTTGGACATTTCCATCACCTCAGGGAGTTCCCTTTGTTTCCCCTGTCTTCTGCCAGTCACTTCCACCCCACACAGAGAGCCAGCAACTCTTGATTTCTGTGACCATGGATTGCTTTTACCTGTTCTTGAACTATGTATAAATGGAATCATACAATCTACTTTTTGTTCTTGGCTTTTTTCACTCAACATAATGCTTTTGAGATTAGTTCAGATTGTTGTGTGATTCAGTGTGTCTTCCTTTGTATTGATGAGTAGAATTATACCTCAGTTTGTTTATTTTTTTATTTTTTATTTATTTATTTTTTAAAGATTTTATTTATTTATTTGACAGAGATCACAAGTAGGCAGAGAGGCAGGCAGAGAGAGAGGAAGGGAAGCAGGCTCTCCACTGAGCAGAGAGCCCAATGCGGGGCTTGATCCCAGGACCCTGGGATCATGACCTGAGCCGAAGGCAGAGGCTTTAACCCACTGAGCCACCCAGGTATCCCCCTCAGTTTGTTTATTAATGCTCCTGTTTGATGGACATTTGTGTTGTTTTCTATGAAAATCTTCTACAGATCTTCGTGTGGACATATGTTCTTATAGTTCTTGAGTAAATGCTTAGGAGTAGAAATACTGGGTCATAGGTTAGATGGACTTTATAAGAAACTGTTTTCCAAATGATAGTACTTTTTTACACTCTTACCAGTAACATATACAAGTTCCAATTGCTCCATATCCTTGCTAGTATTAGGTGTTGTCATTTTAATTTTAGCTATCCTAGCAGGTATGAAATGGTATCTTCTTATGATTTTAATTTGCATGTTCACGATGACCAAGATGTTGAGTACCTTTTCTTGTACTTTCTAGCCACTCTTATATCAACTTTGTGAAGAATTTTACTTTTTTGCCCATTTTTTATTGGGTTGTCTTTTTGTTACTGATTTATTAGAGTTCTTTATATACTCCAGACACAGTCCTTTGTCAGATTGATGTTTTGCAAGTATTATCTCCCAGTCTGTAGACTGCTTATCATTTTCTTAATGCCATATTTAGATGTACAGACATTTTTTATTTTTGTGAGGTCCAATTTATCTATTTTTAATTTTATAGTTAGTGCTTTTCATGCCTTCTCTATGAAATCTTTACCTTCCCCAGAGTTGCAAGAGATTCTCTATTTTTTTTTTACAAGTTTTATGATTTTAGGGTTTATGTTTACTGTCCTGTCATTGAATTAATCTTTTGCATGTGCTATGAGGTAGGGAATGAAATTAATTTTTTTGCCAGTTTATCTAGTACCAATTGTTTAGAAAACTTTATTTTCTCCATTAGTTTGTCTGGATTCCTTTGTCCAAAATGAATTGGCCATATATGTGTAGCTTTATTTATATAATCTTTACTCTGTTCCACTGATCTGTTTTTATCGTTATGCCAGTACCATATTATTTTGATTATGTAGTTTTATTTTAAAAAAGTTTATCTTGGTTTATCTCTTCTAGATTCTTTGTTTTTCTTTATAAATTACAGTATCAGCTTCTTAATTTCTTTAAAAAAATGAAAGCCTTTTGAGATCGGAATTTTGATTGTGAAACAAAGGCCCATATATAGAAATACAATGAATTTCTGTATATTGACCTTGTATCCTGTGACCTTATTAGTTCTACTGGTTGTTTTGTGGATTACTAATGAAATTCATTTTCATTATATGAAAATCATGATATCTAAAAATAAAGACAATTTGTATGTATGTATAAAGAAATATATAAGCTATATTTGAAGACCAGCAGACTAAGAAAAATACAAATCCATAATGAAAGCAAAAAAGAAAAATAGTTCTTAATGTTTTCAGTGTTTCTTGTTTCAGGGTGGCTACTGCTGCTTTAACTGGGATTATTGTTAATTATTTTTTTCTTTGTGTATACCCATAGGTAATATTTAGCTTTGTTATCAGTGATCTTCTCCTGGTGACTTTAGCACTCCATTAATTTCTCTGGGCCTCAATTTTCACCTTTGTAACATGATAGAATTCAACCAGATTCTTTCCTTTAAGAAAAACAAAAACAAAAAACAAATGTTATTTATCTAGAGAGAGAGAGAGAGAGAGCATTGAGGTAAGGACAGAGGGAGAGAATCTTCAAGCAGACTTTCTGCTGAGTGTGAAGCCTGACTGTGGGCTTGATCCCTTGATCAAACCAAGAGCCAGGTGCTCAATCAGCTGAGCCACCCAGGAACCCCTCAACTAGATTATTTTCTAAGGTGTCTTCCAGACTCCTCTGAGTTTGCCATTTTAGCTCTCAGTATATCAGAGGTGGGCAGGCAGGCAGGAATAGAGAGGATTTTTTAGGGTCCATAGTAATTCCTGTTTATTTCATTATAAATATGCTAGGGAATTATGAAATGGTCAGTTTGAGTTGATTACTAGTTCTGCTTATCCTGGAAGGTTTGTCCTTACTTTGTTCCATTTATATCTGTTGCTCTGTGTTAAAAGTTTACAGTTAACTCACTTAAATTTTTCTGCAACTTTTATTTCTAGGCTTCATAGAGCCCAGTGTGCAATTAAACAGACTCAGGTAACTGTTCAGAAAATTGGAAAGGAAATTGAAGAAAAGCTAAGGCTCACATCTACAAGCAATGAACTGGTAGGTTTTAAAATATATTTACTAGTTTAAACTCCTTGATCTCTAAATGTGATCATCATGTTCTTCTTATATTAATTAAATTTTTTTTCCAAAAAGCTTTAAGTAGTTATTTTTTCTTTTAATGTTTTGCTGAGACTTAAGTTGGCATTTAAATGTTGGAGAACACTTTCCTATTTCCTGTAATCTAACACACAGAGTGCCTGCCTTTTGCTGCTAGGTGAAATTTTAGATTACATACAATTACTTAGAAAATAATTAGAAGTTATTTTATTAATATCTTATCAATGTAAACTCTAGATGCGAATTGTATAGTGAATAAGAAATAGCTGCCAGAAAGAAAAAAAAAAAGCAAACTTTAGGGACTAATCTCCTTTTAAAAGATGAATTTAAAATTATTGGATTGTACTTAATAGGTTGGTTTATGGACAGTGTTCTCTCTTGGGAAAGATTCCTTTTGGGAAAGATTGATGAGGCATTTCCAAAGAAATAGAAATTCCAACCCAAATAGACAGATTTAAGATGTTAGTATAATTTGGGGTTGCTTTATACTCTTTCTAGTGGACAAAAAATACTAATTTTGATATAAAGATTCTGTCTTTGTAAACAGAATAGTAGGCATAACTAATAAATTGAACTTTTCTCAAAATGAAGCCACATGGCTATGGATAGCTTTTGATGAAATTTGTGCTATGGATTATGTTAGTTAAGATATAATTCAAATCCTCAAATTAAGTCCTAACCAAAAAAGATTGAAGTATTTGTTTTTTCCCAGATAGGCAGTATCTTCCAGTTGTCATTTATAGCACCATCAACTTAGGAGAAGGCCTTTGTACCTCTAAACAAATATTCTGTATTATCTTGAAGATATGCCAGAGATAGTAATTTAATAGATGAACTATAGAAAAACAGCACAGGTAACCATCAACAGAGACGTCTCTCTCATGGAATCTGAAGTCAATGGATGATGATGTATTTAAACTACATAAAATTGCTGATTTTGACCCATAAATGGCAGTTTCATATAATTCAACCCGATGGATAAAGTGTCTGATGCTGTACCTGGCACAGAGCGGGCATACAAAATATGGTAGCTATAATAGCTATAGTAGCAATGTTTATCCTATGACTTTTCTTGCCTATGGAAAATCTTCTGTTTTGGAGAAGCTGTTAAACCACCTCTTGTTTTAACTCAGCCTCAGTGAAGGAAGACAAGCCAGACCACAAATATATTGGAAAAGGAGAAAAAGCAGCTAATTTTAAGCCTTTCTGTAGTGTACAGAAATGTCACATTTTTAGAACCTTTGTCTGAGGACAAATTGCTAGGGTTTTTTTTTTCTTTCTTTCTTTCTTTTTTTCATCTCCCAAGGCAAGACTGGGAAATTACTTATTTCATTAAATGACAGCATATGTTTTGTCTCAGTATGGAAAAATGTATGTTTAATCCTATTTTTCTAAAATATAAGTGGTGACACACCAAGCAAGGTGATAGAATGTGTGAGTTTAAGGAGGTCAGGTTCAGAGGTTCACTGTGTGTTTTTATGCTGCCTGGTCAACATAGAAAAGAATTGTTGATTTTTGAACTGAAGGTGAACCTAGGCATCATCTAGCTCCCATATAACTTCCCTAAAACCAACCCTCCTCAGTACATAGTATTTATTACCCTTTAACATGCTATATATTTTAAAGATTTTATTTATTTATTTGACAGACAGAGATCACAAGTAGGCAGAGAAGCAGGCAGAGAGAGAGGAGGAAGCAGGCTCCCTGCTGAGCAGAGAGCCCCATGTAGGCCTCCATCCTAGGACCCTGGGATCATGACCTGAGCCGAAGGCAGAGGCTTTAACCCACTGAGCCACCCAGGCACCCCAACATGCTATATATTTTACATAGGTATTTTATTTATCTGTCTGTCTAATCTCTGTGAGGGAGAGATTTTTGTCTGTGTTTCTTCACTGCTATATTCACCAGTGTCCAGAAGAGTGCTTAACACATAGTAGGTCTTCAATAAATATTAGATTTACTAATGAATCTAGCATGTTAAATAACAAAATTCAACCAAGTTAATTTGAATATCTACTTGACTTTTTCAAATGATTCATGAATCAGTGAGGCGGCACCTCTTCTAGAGAGAGCTCCAAAGCTCTCTCCAAAGAGTCCTACGGAATGCAAGGTTTTAGAGAAGGAGGGTGAGGGCAAGAAAGTTATTAGCAAAAGAAAAGGGTTTTTCCAGGCAAGGCAGCTTTCTAGGAGTAAAAGCAAGGTTTCTTAGCTTGTGGATTGCCTCGTCTTTTTTGCGGGGATAGAGAGGGCCAAAGGGGCAATCTTACTGGCATGGTTTGAAAGATTTTTGGCTGGCCAGAAAAGACTGCATTTCTAGAGGAGGTTAGTTTGGGAACTTGGTCTAAGTGACACCATTTGGAGTCTGTATTTTGTCTTTTTTTTTTTTCAAAGATTTTATTTATTTATTTGATAGACAGAAATCACAAGTAGGCAGAGGCAGAGAGAGAGAGGAGGAAGCAGGCTGTCCGCAGAGCAGAGAGCCCGATGCGGGGCTCGATCCCACGACCCTGGGATCATGACCTGAGCCGAAGGCAGCGGCTTTAACCCACTGAGCCACTCAGGTGCCCCTGTATTTTGTCTTTTTATTTACTTTTTTAAAAAACAAGGATAAAAACAAGCATTAAACTGTTTAAAAAAGGATGGAGAATGAGGCCTGAAGAAAGGAAACAACTTTCCCATAATCATTTGACAAGTAAAGACAAATTTTGTCTTCTTTCAAGGAATAATACCATTTACTTGTTAATTTTCTACATTATAACTTATCTGTAGCAAATTAAAAACATTTACTACTACCTTTTTTCCCTCATTCCCTTTCTAAATTGGCCCAAGATCATTATACTTCAACCCAATCATTTTTCAATTTTTAAGAATTGACTTTAATTTTAGCCTATATCTAGGGGCACCTGGGTGGCTTAGTCAGTTGAGCGTCTGCCTTCAGCTCAGGTTTTGGTACCAGGGTCCAGGAATTGAGCCCCAAATCAGGCTCCCTGCTCAGTGGGGAGCCTGCTTCTCCCTTCTCCCCATGCCTCTCCCCCTGGCTTGTGCTGTCTCTTGCCTACTCACTCTCTCTCTCTCAAATAAGTAAATAAATAAAATAATTTTAGCCTATGTATAATCAGAAGGCATACTTGATGCTGAAAGAAATTAGAATACTTTGTAAGACCAAACGTAAGTACCTCTGTTATTAGAAATTGAGTTCATACTTGATGGCTTTTAAAGATTTCACATCTTCTTATACTACATCAGTAGCCAACATATCTTTTTGACATTTAATTATGTTTCTTATGAAATTTCTGCCATTGTTAATCTTGAAATTTTGCCTTTCCTATATCTGTTGATTGTATTTTTTCCCCTGTTCTTGTATTATGATGATAAAATACATTGATTAATTTTTAAATGGTAATCCAGTATTGCATTTTTGGGAAGGCCCCTCTTATTCATAATTAGAGTTATTATTTTTTTATGTGTATTGCCAGATTCAGTTTGCTAAAATGTTTAAAGTATTTTTAAAAGGTTTTATTTTAAAAAATTTTAAAAAATTTTTAAAAAAGTAATAGATACATACAGAAAATAATAAATAAATAGAAAGATAAATAAATAAAAAGATTTTTATTTATGTACTTGTAAGCAAGAGAGAGAGCAAGCATGAGTGGAGGAGGAGTAGAGTGAGAGGGAGACACAAACTACCCACTGAGCAGGGAGCCTGATGTCCTAGGACTCCGGAAGTATGACCTGAGCGAAGGCAGATGGATAACTGGCTGAGCCATCCAAGCACCCCTGTTTAAAGGATTTTTACATCTATATTCATGGGGAATATTGGTCTATAGTTTTGTTTTCTTATAATCTGTTTGTGTGGTTTTGTTGTCAGGGTGATGTTGGCCATAACTAGTGATTTGGGAAGTGCTTTTCTTCTATTTCCTAAAAGGATATGTATAGAATTGGAATTATTTCTTAAATGTTTGGTAGAATTTACCAGTGAAGCCATCTGGACCTGGAATTTTCTTTGTGGATTTTGAACTAAAAATTCAGTTCCTTAATAGTTGTGGATTATTGATGTTATCTGCTTCTTGAGTGAGCTTTAGTAGCTTATATCTTTCAAGGATTTGTCCATTTCATTTAAAAGGTTAGTCTTTTTAATTTTTGCTGTCTCTTATTGGGTGTGTAGTGTTCTCTTATTTTAGTTTATAATTGCATTCTTATGATAAACATTTTTCATATATTTATTGGTCACTTGTGTATTCTTTAAGAAGTGTAAGTTTATTTTTGCCCATTAAAAAAAAAATAAACTATTTAGGTTTAAAGAAAACTTGCAGAGTTTCCATTTGACTCCTATGTGGTTTCCCTTAATATTAATCTCTTCTATAACCATGTTACATTTCACATGGTACATTATCAAACCAAGAAGTTGACACTGATACATTACTATTAACTGTGGCCTTTATTCAGGTTTCACCAATATTTCCACTCATGTCTTTCTTTTAAATAAATAAACTTTATTTTACAACAGTAGTAGATTTATAGAATTATTACAAAGATGGTACAAAGAGTATACCCTACAACCAATTTCTCCTGTTACCAACATTTTACCTTAATGTTATAGTTAATGAATCTGTACTGATAAATCATCATTCACTAAAATTCATGCTTTCTTCAGATTTCCTTAATTCTTACCTGAAGTTCTTTTCTCTTCCAGGATCCCGTGCAGGACACCATATTGCATTTAGTAGACATGCTTCCTTAGATTTTTGTTGGATGTGAAAATTTCTCAGGCTTTCATTGTTTTTAATGACTTTCATAATTTTGAGGATTACTCATCAGATATTTTATAGAATATCCCCTGATTGGGACTTGTCTGATGTTTTGCCATGATTAGCCTAGATTACGATATCCCCTTTTTGTTGTTGTTCCACTATTCAGCCTAGGATACCACATTGAATTTAGTCATGCCTTCCTAGGCTTCTCTGATCTAGGACAGTTTCTCATTCCTTCCGATATTTAAATCACTATTTCTTATCACTGTTGATATTTACCTGAGTCACTGCTTAGTTAAGGTAGTGTCCCCCAGGTTTATCCATTACACTTCTTTGGAGTATCCTTTCCATGCTGAATTTTTGGAAAGCAAAATACTAAGTCCAGCCTTCAGTCCAGTAGAGGGGACTAGTTTCATATTTTTCCCCTCATTTTTAAATGGGATTTCTGTCTTCTTGTGTTAAAGAGAGAGGGAGGGGAGAAGAAGAAAGAAGAGAGTGTGTATATGCACACGTTTGCAAGTATATTTGTATTTTTCTTTTTTCTGGATACAAGTCCTTTTTCCGATACGTATGTTGGGAGTTTTTCTTAACGTTCTATAGCTTGCCTTTTCATCTTCTTTTTTTTTTTTTTTTAAAGATTTTTATTTATTTATTTATCTGTTAGAGAGAGAGAGAGAGCAAGCACAGGCAGACAGAGAGGCAGGCAGAGGCAGAGGGAGAAGCAGGCTCCCCGCTGAGCAAGGAGCCCGATGTGGGACTCGATCCCAGGACGCTGGGATCATGACCTGAGCCAAAGGCAGCTGCTTAACCACCTGAGCCACCCAGGTGTCCCGCCTTTTCATCTTCTAAATGATGTCTTCTAAGGAGCAAAAGTTTAAAAGTCTAATGAAATACAATGTATTTTTTAATGTTGTTTTATAGGTAGGGTTTTTTGTTTGTAAGAAATCTTTGACTAACCTAAAGTTGCATCAATTTCTTCTGTTTTGTTAAATTTTGTAGTTTGGGGGTTGTCATTTAGATCTATGATCCATCTCAAGCTAGTTTTTTTGTACAAGTTCAGTAAGGTTCTTTTTGTTCTATATGAATATACAGTTGGTTTAACAGTCTTTCCTGGTTTAATTGTTTTGAAATGTTTGTCCAAAATCAATTGACCAAATATGTGTTCATCTATTTCTGGATTCTCTGTTTTGTTCCACTGATCTATATGTCTACTTTTCACCAAATACCAAAGTCTCTTACAAATCTGTTGTCTTAATACCAGGTAGGGCAAGTCCTCCAATTTTGTTCATTTTAAAAGTTACCTGGGTTGTCCAGGTTCTTTGCATTTCCAAGAGAATTGAGAATCAGTTTATCCATTTCTTTAAAAAAAAAAAAAAAGCCTGTTGCAATTTTGATAAGGATTTGTAGATCAGTTTATGGAGAATTGCCATCTTAGCAATAATGAGTCCACTGAACATGGCATTTATTTCTTTTATAGACTTTTCTTTAATTTTCCCAATATCTTTCAGCTTTCACTATAAAGATTTTGGACATCTTTTATTAGAGTCATTCCTAAGTAGTTTATGTGAGTTTTGGGGGGGCATTCTTGCAAATGGGATTGTTTTTGAATTTTTGTTTCTTTTTTTTTTTTTTTTCATTTTATTTCTTTTCAGTGTTCCAAAATTCACTGTTTATGCACCACGCCCAGTGCTCCATGCAATATGTACCCTCTATAATACCCACCACCAGGCTCACCCACCCCCTACTGCCCTTCCCTCCAAAACCCTCAGTTTGTTTCTCAGAGTCCACAGTCTTATCTGTTTGTTGCTAATAGGAAAGAATATAGTTCTTACTAATTTATTAACCTATTATCTTGCAGTCTTGTTCTATTAACTTTTTAGTTCTCAGAGTTATTTTGTATATTTATTGGGATTTTCCATGTAAATAACCATACCTGCAAACTTGGACTGCCTTGTGTGCTTTATTATTTCATTTTTCTGACTTATTTCTATAGCTAGAACATACAACACAATATTGAATAAAAGTAATACAAGCAGAAATCCTTTCTTTGTTCTTGTTCATGGGGGGAAATGATTCCTCCTTTTTTAATTAAGTATAATGTTAGTAATACCTTTATTGGTGTTAGGAAGTTCCCTCTTATTCCTAGTTTCTGAGAGTTTTTATCATGAATGGATATTGAATTTTGTCAGATGCTTTTTCTGAATCTATTGAAATAATCATGTGATTTTTCTCATTGATTCTCTGCGATTTCAGATGTTTAACATTACATTTCTGGAATAAATCTGAATTGGTTACAGTAAAGACTCTTTTTTATGTCTTGCTGGATTTGATCTAGAAATAATTTCAAGGATTTTATGCTGTATTTATTAGGGATGTTGAAATACAGTGTTTTTTAAAAATATTTTATTTATTTATTTGGCAGACAGAGATCACAAGTAGGCAGAGAGGGGTGAAGCAGGCTCCCTGCTGAGCAGAGACCTGATGCCCGGGGCTCAATCGCAGGACCTCGAGATCATGACCTGAGCTGAAGGCAGAGGCTTAACCCACTGAGCCACCCAGGCACCCTGAAATACAGTGTTTTAAATTACTTTATCAGATTGGTAGTAGGATTATGGTAGCCTGCTCAAATTATTTGATTAGTGTTCCTTTTTCCTATTCCATCTTGACCAGAAGCAGAAGTGTCTGCTTTTAATATTTTCTAGTCCTCTGTTGAGATTTCATCTTTTTATTCATTATGAGAGTATTTTACTTTTTCTGGGACTTGACTGAGACGTCATATCTTTTTATTCATTATAAGAATATTTTACTTTTTCTCACTCAGGATATTTATAATAGTGGCTTTAAAGTCTTTTTATGATAATCCTAACATCTCCGTTATCTTGGGGTTGGCATATGTTGGTTGTCTTTTTCCTAGAGAGTGAGTAACATTTTCCTGGCTCTTCATATATTGGGTAGTACTGTATAGTATCCTGGACAGTGTGAATATAATTTTGTGGAATATCTGGATTTTGTTACTTTCCTCTGAAGAACACTGATGTTTTCATTTTAGCAGGTAGTCAGCTTGGTTAGGCTCAAACTGTCATGCCTGCAATGGATGTTGGCTCAGATTTCATTCAGTTCAGTACTTTTACCTTTAGGCCCAGCTGCTTTCTGTTTCCCTCATACATGTGTGGTTTATGATTCAGAGAGTCATATTGAATTTAAACAGAATCTGGGTGTCCATTATCTGGCTTCCTCCATTCTGGTGGCCTTGATTGTGTGATCTCTTTTCCCCCTGGTTCCCCTGGCCAGAGAGATGGTTGTCTTTCACTGGAGTTTGACTGCAGCCACCCTCAGGACAAAGCTACAGAAAAGAGAAGTTCACACTTTGAGTTGGTTGCTTGCACCAGATTCTGAGTCTCTCCACAATTTACCTGTCACTGATCAATCTCCAGAATCCTCAGGTAGTAGCTTTTTGTATTTTATTTAGTCTGGAGCTATTACTTATGAGAGGACCAGTTTGTTAGGTGTTCATTCTCTTATAGAACTTTTGTATTTTTTTAAGATTTTATTTATTTATTTGAGAGAGAGAGAGACAGAGTGAGAGCACATGAGAGGGGAGGTCAAAGGGAGACGCAGACTTCCCGTGGAGCTGGGAGCCTGGTGTGGGACTCGATCCCAGGATTGCGGGATCATGACCTGAGCTGAAGGCAGTCGCTTAACCACTGAGCCACCCAGGGACCCAAACTTATGTATGTTTTATTATTATATATCTTTTGCTTTATCTTCCTAGCTGGATCTGGGTTCTAGGCCTTATATTGCCACTGAGTCTATGAAATAAATGGGTTGGATTAAGTATTTTCTAAGGAAATATTTTCCCTTTCTTAGTGGTTGAGAAGGTGTAAGTGCAATAGAAAGAACCTACAAATGACATTTAAAAGCAAATTTGTTCTCATAGGACAACTGCCATAGTTCATAGCTTTCCCCCAGATTGTTAATTATTTCCAGGTTTTGTGGGAAAACTAATATAGATGAATGTTCCCTAAGCCACCATTCTCAAACTTTTTGGTCTCAAGACTCCTTTATGCTCTTAAAAATTATTAAGATCTCAAAGAACTTAGTGTATATCTGTTGGTGATGCCTAGGCTAATAAAAGACAGATGGATTCTCACATTTATTTCTGCAATCAATCTGTTGTGATACCACAAATCTTAGAGACTCTGGAAAGCTCTGCTATATAGTTATGAAAAAATGAGAGTGAAAAAGGGAGATAACAGCTTAGTAGTATTATGAAAATATTTTTGATCTCACAGATGCTGAAATGGTCTCAGAAATTCTCATGGTTTCCTGGACCATGTTTTGAGAACATTTTGTCCAAGACTTTTTAGCTCCAGTGTGATCTAAAGAAAATTGCTTCCTTTAGTACAAATTAGTCTGTCATTCTGAAATGAATCTTTAACATTGCCCATCATTGTCTTTGTAAAGACCCACAAATAGGAATGTGTGTGCTTGCAAATAGATGAAACTGATTTTCAGAACAGATACATGTTGTATAAAAACACTAAAATCCAGTTAACAGTGATCCATTGGAGATGCGCATGTGACATTAACTAGGAGTAAACAGATAAATAGAACACAGAAACTCATTAGAAGATACTTATAGAACATTAAGGCCTTTGAGCTCTTATGTTAGACGCATTGGAAAGGAAGCGGAACCAGATCCCACTTGGGCAGGTTTATTTACTCTACTCATCAGAAATTAGAGCCAACCATCCTGGTTTTGAATGACTTGATACATTTCTCTAAGTGGGCCAGTTTCTGCACATGGACCATAATACAAACACTGTAAACATGCCTTTCTGTATTAGTTTAGTATTTAGATTAACTTCGTACCCTTGGTTCTTTGATTCTAGAAAGTATTTTCCAATTTGACTGTATACCCTGGAATAGAACAGATTAACCCTCTAAGTAGGCGTAGATCTCTGTGTTCTGTGAAAAGTTGTTTTCCTGTTTTTGGTTTTTGTTTTTTTTTCTCGACCAGGTAGAATTCAGTTTGGATATTTTACGGAGAAATTCAAGTTATGAAAATTGAACACTTCTTTGTGGGAAAAGATTGCTTCTGAAGAATTTATATATTTTTTCTCTAAGTGATATAAAAACACACTAGCGTGTCATGATCACATTATTGAATTACTAAAGAAACCCAAGTTATTTCTTGATTCCTTTTTTTTTAATGATAAACAAACTCTCTGACTTTGGTCTTTGTTTTTACAGTACGTTGACAGGGCAAAATGGCTTTTATCTCTATTAGACCAAGCTCTTAGAAAGCAGATACCATTTCTCATTCATTTAGAAGCACATAGTATGCCCTTCATAAATGTTTGCTTTGTTCAAGAAAAATTGCTTAGGAATGTTTTGTATTTCATAGAGTTTTCCAGTGAAATATAATAAAGATGATTGGAAATAAGCTTTTGTGCTTGTTTTCTTGGCTTGAATGTCTTTAACAGATGATCAAGCCATCTGTTTAGAATCAGTATTTCAGTGATGAGGAAGAAAGCATTTTGGGTGAGAAACAATAGCTATAAAGTACTTTCCACACAACTGCCAAGTTATTTTCCATGCCCGTTGCTTCAACAAGGCCATACCATTACTCATCTCATTGAGTGCCCTTGCTTCTTCAATATCTGTGAGTCAGATAGAGATGCTGACTTTCAACTTTTAAGGTTTTTTACGCCTGATAAACCTACTTAGTTTATTTATTGAAAATAATTTTGGGGGGTGCCTGGGTGGCTCAGTGGGTTAAAGCCTCTGCCTTCGGCTCAGGTCATGATCCCAGGGTCCTGGGATGGAGCCCCACGTCGGGCTCCCTGATCAGTGGGGAGCCTGCTTCCTCCTGCCTCTCTGCCTACTTGTGATCTCTGTCTGTCAAATAAGTAAAATCTTAAAAAAAAAATAATAATAATTTTTTTGTCTCACTACAATTTTAATTAGTATATGTTTTAGGAAAGAGACAAGAATTTACTAGGTATAGCCAAATATTACTGTTTGGTTAAGATTTATGTCATGGAAAATCATGTAAAGTATATTATTGACACTTGATAAAAACCAGGAGACAAGGGCAAACACATTCATAGGACAGTAATTGTGTGTGAATGCAAACATGTGCAAGCACATCTATGTTTATTGTGGGGACAGGATTTCAGATTTTATCTGGAGAAAAATTCTGGCCCCTAAAGGTGTTTGGATAAAAAGGGAGTCTGAGTAAACATTAGAGTGTGGTGTCTTAGGTTTAGGTAGGAAGTATTTTAATGGAAAGATAAATTAATAAACTTATTCAGCAAACTTAATTGTATCTCTGGTAGAATGTGTCTGGGACTTGTTTTATCAAATAAACATTCAGTGAAATTGACTTTTTTGAGGTATGGTTCTATCACTTTTTAAAAAATAAGCTTTAGGGACGCCTGGGTGGCTCAGTTGGTTAAGCGGCTGCCTTCAGCTCAGGTCATGATCCCAGCGTCCTGGGATCGAGTCCCACATCGGGCTCCTTGCTCGGCAGGGAGCCTGCTTCTCCCTCTGCCTCTGCCTGCCTCTCTGTCTGCCTGTGCTCGCTCTCTCTCTCTCTAACTAATAAATAAATAAAATCTTTTTAAAAAAATAAATAAATAATAAAAAATAAGCTTTATTTTTTAGTGTAGTTTTCGGTTTCCAGAAAAATTGTGCAGAAAGTTATTTCCCCTTTTCTCCTCCCAGTTTCTTTTGTTCTTAATACCCTATATTAGAGTGATATATTTGTTACAATTATTGAGTTAATATTAGTAGAATATTAACTTTGTGGTTTACATTAGGGTTTGCTCCCTGTTGAACAGTTCTCTAGGTTTTGACAAATACACA